>PVKM010003256.1:0-58898 GCA_004027735.1 Carollia perspicillata
ACATTTCCCTTATAAAGTTATATTTAAGTTGACACCTGACTGATGAGATGAGAAAAGGCACAACTAGAAGGACTAGCGTATACAAGAGCCCTGAAGCAGGAAAGAGCTTGTCTTTTCACGGAACTGCAAAGTCCCTAATGTTATTGGAATATAGTGGTTGAGAGTATTTTCAGTCTGTGTTTCTCTGAAAGCAGAGTCATAGGGACACTCTTGGATGCAGGTAGTTTATTTAGGAGAAAGTACCAGGAACCAAGAGGGAGAAACTGAGTAGAGTGAAATAGGAAAAGAGGAAGTCAAGCATAAGAATGTGTTATTAGGCAGTAAACTCTGTGATATTGTTCTTTTAATTTTCTTTTTGCTACATCTCCCCAGGCAAGGGAAACAAAAGAAGAAATAAACAAATGGAACTACATAAAACTAAAAAGTTTTTACACAGTAAAGGGAACCATAAACAAAATGAAAAGACAAGCTATTGAATGAAAGATATTTGACACTGACGCATCTGATAAAAGATTAATATCCAAATTGTAGAAAGAACTCATACCACTCAGCACTAAACAAAACCCCAAACAATCCAGTTAAAAAATGGCTAGAGGACCTGTATAGACACTTCTCCAAAGAGGATACACAAATGGCCAATAGGCATATGAAAAGATGCTCAATGTCACTAATCATCAGGGAAATGCCAACTAAAACCATGGTGAGATGTCACTTAGCACCTGTCAGAATGGCTATCACCAACAAATCCACAAATGACTAGTATTGGCAAGGATGTGGAGAAAAAGGAACCCTAGTGCACTGTTAGTGGGATTGCAAATTGGTGCAGCCACTAGAGAAACAGTATAGAGGGACCCCCCCAAAAAATTAAAAATACGACTACCTTATAGCACAGTAATTCCATTTATGAGTATTTACTTGAGGAAATACAAAACACTAATTCAAAAAGATATTTGTTCATTGCAGCATTATTTACAATAGCCTCTAAGACATAAAAGCAACCTGAGTGCCCATTAATAGACAATTGGATAAAAAAGATGTAGTACATATACACAATGGAATATTACTGAGCCATAAAAATGAATGAAATCTCAGCATTTATGGCAACATGGATAGACTTAGAGGGTATTATGCTAAGTGCAGTAAGTCAGACAGAGACAGATATATACCACATGATTCCACTTATATGTGGAATCTAAAGAACAAAATAAGCAAACAAAACGGAAACAGACTCATAGATACAGAGA
The DNA here is from genome assembly GCA_004027735.1 of Carollia perspicillata. Lineage (NCBI taxonomy): Eukaryota > Metazoa > Chordata > Mammalia > Chiroptera > Phyllostomidae > Carollia > Carollia perspicillata. The sequence continues at coordinate 1,245 of PVKM010003256.1, forward strand.
ACAAACTGATGCTTCCCAGAGGGGAAGAGTATTAGGAGGGGGTTGGGTGAGAACAGTGAAGGGATTCAGAAGTACAAATTGGTAGTTACAAAATAGTCACAGGGATGTAAAGTACAGCATAGGGAATATAGTCAACAGTATAGTAATAACTGTATGGTGTCAGGTGGGTACTAGAATCATTGGGAGCATCACTTTGTAAATTATATAAATGTCTAGCCACTAAGCTGTATACCAGAAACTAATATAAATTAATATTAAATGTTAACTCTAATTGAAAAAAAATTTAGGGAGGTGTTTTTGAGTTTTTTGTAATCCACTTTATTTTTTGTCTTTTAAAATTTTTATTGTTTGTGCTATTACTGTTGTCCCAATTTTCCCCCCTTTGCCCCCTTCCCCGCAGCCTGTTCCCCATTCCCATAGTCAATCCCTGCACAGTTGTCCATGTCCATGGGTCACACATATATCTTCTTTGACTTACCCTTTACCTTTCAACCAGTCCACTTTAAAGGGCTGGTGCATTTATCCACAAACTCCACATTCTATCAACTGAGAGTTGCCTCAGATAGGAGTTAAATTTTCACTTTCCTGGGTTGCGCTTGTCAAATGGGCTGAGCAAGCACCCATGATGTCTGCAGGAGACCTTAGGACAGAATGCAGAAATACTGGAGTAGGAGATTGGCAGTGTGAAGTGAATTGGAGTGACCTAACACAGCCATGGCTAAAATGAGAGATGTGCTGTGAATACATGATATGGATGGTACCAGAGACATCTGTTACAGAGGAGGAAAGTACTATTGTTATAATAATTATTATTTTAAAATAAGAATGGAGTTGCCTCAGAGTATGAGCAGCTAAATTGGGAATCATTATATTTCAGTACTTAGGCTTTTTCCTTCTCAAACTCAAATTTTAGTTTTTGTCAAGTAGGAGGAAGTATGAATAGACTATTGTATTTATGTTCATTGATTTCCTATTACATAAACTGCCCTCATGGAATTTACAGTCCGTAAGATAATTTGCAATTTCATAAGATATACAAGTTGGTGAATGAGTCAGAATAAAATATAAACAATAAAGTGCCATAAATTTAGAGACAGGGAATGTTCAGGAAAGGAGAACATTCTTAACATCATTATTAAAGTGTTAAATTGTTTTTAATAGTTTGGGAAGTGGTGTACTTAGTGCATTTGATAGCAGAATTGGATCATTTTGTTAACACATTCTTCCTCTAGATGACAAAATTATTTTTAGTAAAAAGCAGATAATGAAATGAATACTCATAATGCCATAAAATACATGCGGACAGTAAAAAAAAGTCTTGTTTAATTGAGATATAACTGACATACAAGAGATATAACTGATATACAACTTTATATTAGTTTCAGGTTTACAACATAAAACTCTACATTTGTGTGTATTATAAGATTACCTTGATAAGTCTACTTAACATTGATCACCACACAGCTAGAAATTTTTTTTTATGCTGAGAACGTTTAAGATCTACTTTCTTAGCAACTTTCAAATATATAATACAGTATTATTACCTATATTTACCATACTGTACATTACACCCCCAGGATTTATTGATTTTATAACTGGAAGTTTGTGCCTTTCCCCTTTTTGCCCACCCCTCACCCTCTGCTTTTGGCGATCATCAATATGCTCTCTGTAGAGCAAACTGGCGGTTACCAGAGGGAAGGGGTGTTGGGGGACTGGGTAAACGAGGTGAGGGAATTAGGAAGTACAAATTGGTAGTTTCAAAATAGTCACAGTGATGTAAAGTACAGCATAGGGAACATAGTTAACAATATTGCAATAACTACATATGGAGCCAGGTGGGTACTGGAAATATGGGGGAAATACTTTGTAAAGTGTATGGTTATCTAACTACTATGCTGTACACCTGAAACCAACACAAAATAATATTGAAAGTAAAATGTAATTGAAAAGGAAAGGTTCTCTGTCTCTATGAGTTTGGTTTATCTGTTTAGAGCCCACATATATGTGAGATCACTTGGTATTTGTCTTTCTTTGTCTGACTGACATACTTAAGTTAGCATAATACACTCAAATTCCATCTATGTTGTCACAAATGGTAAGCTTTCCTTCTTTTTATGGCTGAATAATATTCTATTGTGTATGTGCATATATATATATATGCACATATATATGCCACATGTTCTTTATACATTCATTTATTGGTAAACACTAGGTTTGTTTTCATATCATGGCTATGATAGATAATATTGGAATGAACATGGGAGTACATATATCCTTTTCAGCTACTGTTTTCATTTTATTTGGATGAATACCTATAAGTAGAATTGCTGGGTCATATCATAGTACTATTCTTAGTATTTTAGGAACATCCATTTACTGTTTTCCATAGTGGCTGCATCAGTTTTCATTCCCACCAACACTGCACAAGAGTTCCCTTTTCTCCGCATTCTTACCAACACTTGTTTGTTGTCTTTTTGATGATAGCCATTCTAAGTGTGAAGGAATTTCTCATTGTGGTTTTGATTTGAATTTGCGGTGTTGACCTCTTAATGTACCTGTTGGTCATCTCTACGTCTTTGAAAAAATGTCTATTCAGATCCTCTGATCATGTTTAAATCAGATTGTTTGTTGCTTTGCATGAGTTGGATTGTATGAGTTCTTTATATTTCCTGGGTATAACCTGTTATCATATACATGATTTGAAAGTATTTTTCTTCCATTTGTAGGTTGCCTTTCCATTTTTGTTGATGGTTTTCCTGGCTGTGAAGAAGCTTATTAGTTTGAGGTAGTCCCATTTGTTTATTTTTTTGTTGTTGCCTGCCTTTGGTATCAGATCCAAAAAATCATTGCCAAGACTGGTATCAAAGAACTTACCATCTTTGTTTTCTTCTAGGAGTTTTATGGTTTCAGTTCTAATGTTCAAGCCTTTAATTCATTTTCAGCTGCATTCTGTATGAAGTATGATATAGTCATCCAATTTCATACTTTTGTGTGCAATTGCACAATTTCTTAAAAAGGAATGGTATCATTTATTAAAGATACCATCCTTTCCTCATTATATATTATTGGCTTCTTTGTCATAAATTAGTTGACCATATATGCATGAGCTGAGAATCTTCTTTAGCTGAAAATGGAAGAAAAAATAAAGACATATCACAGTGTGGAAAAAATAAAATATTAATACTTTCTAAATTAGTTCATTTTTCAAAGGGGAAGGGAATTTATACTTACATATTGGTCTGTTGTAGTAATAAATAACATTTTATTTTTTAGCCTTCTGAACTTATGACTCCATCAAAATTGGTCTTTTTAATATACTCATATTCAATTCAGCATATACCTAAATTTGTCAACCTACTTTTACTCATTGTTGAAGAACTTTTTCTGCTGACTTCAATTTTTTAAAGCTTGTTTAAAATAAAAGCAACAATCTACAAATAGGGAACGTCTTGAAAAAAGATAAGCTTGGCAGGAATTCACAAAAATCCCATTTCACAATAAATTTTAGAAATTACATATCTGGTTCTTTAGAACTGATTTTAACAGCTCGCAAATGTCTTTGAACTTTAAATCTGAAATTTTAAACAGAGGTAAGAACTCCACCTAATCATGTAAAATGATAATTAAAGAAACTCAAGTTCATTACTTTATCTTTACAATCTGTTATCAGTTATATCAATTTTTCTGTTTAAATGCAAGAATATTTAGTTGCTCGGTGGTTGGAGAGCACTTAGAGAATGAACCCAAGCAATTTTGAAATATTATGAACTTACTTTAAAAACAAATGGGCATCTGAGTCTGAGTGAGTAGGAGGCTGATTCTAAATCAACTTCCATGTAGAATACAATGTTTTAATGATAAAAAATGTGCTGGTTGAAAGCTTATCATTAAAACTGACAGTATAACCACACAGTTCTAAGTTGTTTAGAACTTAGATGAACGAGATGTTGGGAAGAGGAGTATTTTATCACTGGCATAATTTCAAAGTGCTGGTGCATGGTGACAGTAAAAAGCAGATGTCCTTTTAGTCAGTTTTATTATTGTTTTTTAATTCTCTACACCAGGGGTGTCAAACTCATTTTCACTGGGGGCCACATAAGCCTTGCTGGTGCCTCCAAGAGGCCAAAATAATTTTAGGACTGTATATTGTAACTACTCCTTAACATTTTAAGGAGTTGAAATTACATTCTCTGAAGCATTCAACACTTTTCTCCTTGAAGTTTTCTTATATTTGTGACATTATTGTCTCCTGATTTTTTTCCCTACCCCTCTGGTTTCTCTTGCTCAAGCTCTTTTTCTGATTCTTCTTGCGCTTGAGTGCTCAGTGTTGGAGTGTCCCCCAAGTCAATTTATTCGGTCTCACAATTATATGGCTAAACTTCATCTCCAGCTGTGATTTCTTCCCTGTGTTTAAGACACTCATATATAACTGCTTATTTGACTTTTTCCATATGGATAGATAATCAGCATCTCAAGTTTAACAAGGCCAAAACTGAACTGCTATTATTCCTTGTCAACCCTCTGCCTCTTGACCCCCCAAATCTGTCCTCTTGGATTTTCTCATAGTAGGCACTCAATAAAAAATAATAGAATAAATAAATGAATTTTTACATTGCTTCATCTCATTTTGACAATTATTGTAGGTGTTATTTTTAGTCACATTTTTAAAATGAGAAAACCAGAGACATAAAGTGTGCATAGAGTTGAAATAATACAATATACAGCCTTTCGGATTGGCTTCTTTCACTTAGTAACATGCATTTAAGGTTCCTCCATGCTTTTGCATGGCTTGATAGCACATTTCTTTTTAGTGATGGATAATATTTCCTTCTAGGGGTGTACATTCCAGTTTTTTTATTCATTCACCTACTGAAGGATATCTCAGTTGCTTTCAAGATTCAGCAATTATGAATAGTGATGCTATAAACATCCATGTGCAGGTTTTTTAGTGGATATAACTTTTCAACTCCTTCAGATGACTACCAAGGAACACAACTGTGGGATCAAATAGTAAGAGTATGTTTAATTTTGTACAGAACTGCCAAACTTCCAAGGTGGTTGTACTATTTTACATTTCCACCAGCAATAAATAAGAGTCCATATTGATCCACATCCTTGCCCAAATATGGTATTGCTAGTGTTCTAGATTTTGGCCATCCTAATAAGTGTATAATAGTATGAATTTGGAGGTTTTTTTGTTGTAAATATAAAGTGCCATTTTTATTATATCATTTTGAGGTTATATAACACCAACATAACTAGACTATTGATATTGACCTTGATCATCTGACTAGTATTGGTCAGGCTTCTTTACTATAATGCTATTCTTTTTTTCCCCTTTCTATATTGTATTCTTTGGAAGAAAGTCACTATGTGCAGCCCACATTTAAGGAGTAAGAACTTAAAGAAAGGAAGTTGGAATATCTTCTTTCTTTAAGTTGGAATATCTGATTTGTCTATTTTCCTCCATTAATTAATTTATTCAGTCATTTATTTACATTAGCAGGAACTCGTGGCTTTTTATTTTATACTCTGTATTATAATCTGACACTACTTTATATTGTTGTTCAAATTGTTCCAGCTTTGGCTATTGGGAGTTCTTTCAGTTGCCTCCTATGCTCCTCTTACATATCCCACCAATGTGTGTGTGTAACAATTTCCTACTTTCTAATACCACAAGATGATCCAGGCTCATGTTGTATATTTCTTACCTCAGCCCTAGAATCATCTATCTCTCCAAGGAGCCCTGGTTTCTTTTCATGGAAAATGGTATTAGAAGCCAAGATTTAGGTTCTAAGTGTGCTCATTGTGTTTAGGGTGTCATTTCTCCTAAGCCCTCTCAGCTGACAGAACAAAGAAATATGTGTGCATATACTAACCCAACTCATATATACATATATTTATTCATATTTCCATATTTAACCACTTGTATCTATATTAATTAAACATGCATGCTTACTGATGTCTTCAACTCTAATCCATTGCTACATCCATCATTCTAGCCTGTTTCCCTGGCATGTCAGAAACCTTCCACTCATGAAAATATTTATATATATGATCTTTTTTAATCCTTTTAGATAGCTATTATTATCTCAGTTCATAGTTGAGGAAACTGAGGCTCAGAGATAACACATTTTTTTCTATAGACACAGAGATTAAGAAGTGGAACTAGGACTTCTCTGCAAGTAAAAGAACACTTAAAGCATGGAAATGAAAAGGTATATGGTTTGTGCAGTAGGCTGTCCTGGTGAATCAGTAAAGTGGATTAAGTCTATGCTGGTTTAGCCCTGAATTAAACATGCATGAATTTGAAATCATGTAAAATTTTTTCAATGTTGTACGTGCCTTTTAAGGAATAAACTATTCTATTGAAGATCTATTATTAATTATACATCATCTCATGCATCAACTGCAAAACTTTACATTTGTGTTATATCTTCTAAAAGAGGAAACAGCCCAAGTGTTCTTTAGTAGATGAGTGGACAAAAAGTTGTGGTATATTTACACAATGGAATACTATGCAGCCATAAAGAAGCAACTCTTAGATTTTGCAACAATGTGGATGAACCTGGAGAGCATTATGCTAAATGAAATAAGCCAGTTGATGAAAGACAAATACCATATGATCTCACTTATATGTGGAATCTAATGACTACAATAAACTGACAAAATAGAAACAGAGACATGGATACATGGAACAGACTGACAGCTGTCAGAGGGGTGGGGGAAGGGGAACTAGATGAAAGAAGGTGAAGGAATTAGCCAAAGAACATACATGCATAAACCACAGACACAGACAACAGTGTGATGAAGACCAGATGGAAGGGGGGAAGGGTGGAAGTAGGTGGGCAAAGGGGGGGAAACAGGGACATCTGTGAGTATGTAACAATAAAAGTAAAGAAAATAATAAATAATAAAAATAAGAGGCACAACCCACTCTTAAGTCATAATGATCATTTTGTGTTATATGTTTAAATTAATTGATTAAAATAATAAATAGGAGAGAAATAAAGATTAGATAGGGAAATTGTACCAGTAGTCAAATTTTCCCTGACCTACTTAAAAAATCCAAAACGACAACCATGCCTTCCTCCCAAAATATGGTCTATTTTGTAATCTTTATCTTTGACTGCCCTTTGAAAAGTGGTTTCTGAACAGTATGGTGATTACCAGAGGGAAAGGGAGTGGGGTGGGAGAAGAGGGTAAAGGGGGATAAGTGAGTGATGGAAGAAAACTTCACCTGGGGTGGTGAACACACAATACAATATGCAGACGATGTATTATAGAATTGTACACTTGAAACCTATAGATTTTATTAAGCAATGTCACCCAATAAATTTAATATAAAAACAAATAAATAAGGGTTTTGTGACACAGAGTTTAGAATACACTGCATATATATCAAGTTCCTCTTGCAAATTCATATTTGCTTATTAAAGTAATTGATAAAACACACAACAAAAAAATCAATTCAGCTTTTGTGTAACTTTCCCAAATTTACTTGTCCATAGAATGTTTTTTTTTTAATGTAAGGGCTATTAATATCCCATAGATCTATATTTGGAACACAATTATTTATTCATTTCATAAAAGAAGGGATTGGTTTATTTTTCTGTTCTTAGGAGCTTAATCAGAGCCTGGCACATAGTAGGTACTTAATGAATATTTGTTAAACAAGGAACTGAGCAAATATTTTTTAAGCATCTATTATATGCTGATCACAAGGAATACAAGAGTAAAAAAAAATAAACATGGTTTCAGCCTTATGTAACTTACAGCCTACTGGAGAAGATTGTAAGTAAGAAAATAAACAAATAAATTTTTGATAAAAGTTATTATGGAAGCAAACACAATGATGAGATTGAGAATGAAGGAGGTGACAGGAATGGTACTTTATAAGATAGGCAGCTAGCTCTTTAAAGTACTTACCCAAACAAGTCGATAGTTAAGCAAAATCTGAATATTTCTAACACCTGCCTTATTTTGGCATGTATGGCATGCACAAAAGGACTTAAATTAAGGGAGTTTTATAAAGGAACTATTTGCAGAGATGTGGACAAGTTTAAGGAAAGAAGAGGATCTCAAGAACCAAAGACAAGCCAAAGTCATTAGCACTCTTAGACCTGAAAGACAAGGGAGTGGGGTTGGAAGAAAAAAATATACATGGTTCAGCACAAATAACACCCTTTGTTTTAATACAAACATTTTTATTACAAAATTATAATCATGTAGTTCTGTAACATATCAATATCACATTCAAGCATGACATTTTAGGTAAAATAGTCAAATTAAAACTGAAAGTATTATACCCATATTATTACCCTATCAACCACACTCAAGCAGGTGTCACTTCTGCCAGACCCTGTATATATTTAAGAATCTAGGTCATCTATAAGCAGTACAAAAAAACATCTGTATAAATATGCCAAAACTACGATTCCAAGTAGCAAAAACCAAGTTTGTCTTCTTGACATTTTCAGCCCCTATCACAGTCCTCATATGTGGTGGCACTCAAATGTGTATTGAATATATAAATTGCATCTAACAGACATTACTTTCTTGAACAGCAATACTATTATGTGTTTAAATGGAGAGAACCTATCTCTTTTAAAGAGTTATGATTCTTCTGAAATTTTGAATAAAGAGTAGTTACTACAGTTTAAAAGTCTGGGTAACTTTTATAAGACTCTGAATGTTTCAAGTTTAGAACTATGTCTTATTTGGCAGTTATATATTTCAAATGAAGAAAACTATTCTCTCATGGGACAAGTGAAGAAACTAGAGAAATCAGCAATAAACTAAACAGAGGTTTAAAGTGATACTGGTACAAAGGTGTAAAACAGGTTTGCTTTTATATTTTCTTTTAAGTGCATGAGCAGTGAATTTAAAAAGTATTTAGAAAAAAGTATTTTTGCCATTTATAGGAGTTTACCATGAATTTGCGTACATTATTACACTATTCCATGCTATGTGAAAAAAAGATTAAGCATTGTCTTTTTAAAAGAACAAACTGAAAAAATTGGCTCTAGATAATTAAAAATATCTGTTTTTTAGAAGGTTTGTTTTGAAAAATTAAAGACTTGTTTAGGTCACATAAATTAACTCACATGTGAAAACTTGCTACACATGAAAATATTTTACAGGCACTAAATGCTGGGTTTATTTTTCTTTCCTACTTAGTCTTATATATATGTAGATAAATCATTTAATGTTTATAACATGAGCACTTAAATGATTATGCTGCAATATGATAGCCAAAATTGTATTTTTGCCAGAATCAATTCATCCAGGTGCTTTGGGTAGGATTAACTCAGTGTCCCTAGAGATGAATGTACCTCAGTCCTGGCCAGACAAAGCCACAATAATTACTTCACAGATTGGTATACCAGCTAGTTAGAACCAATGAGGCTCAGTGATGAAGAATGTAAAAAGTCATCAGATTCATAATATATTTTGGTGATGCAGTCAGTAGGATTTGCCAATAATTTAGATGGTCTGAAAGGAAAAGAAGAATCAACACTAACTAACCCGAGTATTTCGGTGATTGTGTGCCATTTACTGAAACAGGAAACACAGGAAGAGAAACAAGTTTTATGGAATAAAAGTTAAGGGTTTAGTTTTGGACATAATAAATTTGACATGCCTATTAGACACACAATTAGAGATGTCAAGTAAACCATTGCACAGAAGAATTTAAGAGAAACTTAGAATTCCTTAGAGTAGATTCCTAGTAGTAGAGTTGCTGGATCAAAGGTCATTGTATTTTAACAAGAGTTGTGCTGGAGCCAGCTCCCACTGGTTCATGAGAACTGATTGTTAAATTGTCAAGAATTTTGTGATCCAGTTGTTTAAAATAGACATTTTAAAATTAAATGATATAAACTTACATTTAAATATATTACATTAAAAAATAATCATGGAGATAGTGTCAGAGGAGGCTTAGTAGGGAGTCAGGACTTTCACCACTGCCCAGCAGTGAGGAGCTACTCTCCCCCCCACCCCGCCCCGCCCCGTCCCCGGAAGTATCAGTGCAAGCCAAATGGGTAGCAGTAATGAGGTACTCTGATCTTCCTCAAGCAGGGAGGTATCCGTTGAAGTACTAGTGGGGAGCCAGAACTCCCATCCCTGCCCAGCAGTAATGAATAGCTCCCACCCTGCCTGTCAGCCAAGTCCCAATCAGAAACCTGGACTTCTACGCCAGGTTTCTGATATCAGATTTCTTAATATCAGAATAAATACACTTAATATCAGAATAAATAAATACAGAGCAAAGAAAATCACCAGAAACAGAGAAATACATTATACAACGATCAATTCACCAAGAAGACATAGCAATCCTAAACATATATGCACAAAACAACAGATCTGCAAAACAAGTGAAGTAAAAAATTCATAGAACCGAAAAGATAAACTAATCCATAATTGTAGTTGGAGAATTTCACACACCAATCTGTCAACAACTGATAGACTGGTTTACAGATTTAAATATAAAAGCTAAAGTTGCCCTGGCTGGTGTGGCTCAGTAGATTGAGCACTGGCTGTGAACCAAAGGGTCACCCTTTCGATTCCCAGTCAGGGCACATGCCTGAGTTGCGGGTCAAGGTCCCCAGCAAGGGGTGTGCAAGAGGCAACCACACATTGATGTTTCTCTCCCTCCCTTCCTCTCTCCCTTCCCCTCTGTCTAAAAATAAATAAAATCTTGAAAAAAAAAACAAAACAAAAGCTAAAGTTATCAGAAGAAAAAAATAAAAGTATATCTGCATGATCTTGAATTAAGCAAAGTTTTTGCAGACAGCACTAGATAAACATAGCAGAAAAGAATTGATAAAATGGCCTTCATCAGAGTTTAAAACTTCTGTTTATTTTATGGATATGCCATTATGGATTCATTACTTAATGGACATTTGAGTTGTATCCACTGTTTGGCTATTATGAATAATGCAACTATGAGCATTAGTGTATAAGTTTTTAGTGTACACTTAAGAGTATAATTTTTGGACTATGTCATAACTCTATGCTTAACAATTTGTGAAACTGCCAAACTGCTTTTTCTAAAGTGGCTCTACTATTTAACATTCTTACCAGCAGTGAATGAGAATTTCAATTTCTCCACATCCTTGTCAATGCTTATAGTCCTTTCTATTATCGCATGCTACCAAATATGAAGTGGTATCTTCTCGTGGATTTGCTTTGCTAATGATATTGAGCATCTTTTCATAGGCTTATTAATCATAGTATATCTTCTGTAGATAAATATATACTCAAATCTTTATACTTATTTTTAAATTGGGTCATTTGTCTTTTTATTATTTATTTGTAAGTTCCTTATCAAATGACTTGCTTATATTTCCTTAATATCTATTTTTAAGTTAAGTTTTTGCATATGTGGTATAAAGTAAGGTTAAGATTTACTTTTTTTCTGTATGAATATCTTATTGGTTCAGCATCATTTGTTAAAAATAAGAAATTTACTCCCTTCAATTATCTTATGTATGTTGAAAATCAATTGGCCATAATTGCATAGAATTATTTCTCGAAAGCCTATTCTATTCCATTGATTTATATATTGGTCCTTATACAAATACCTCACTTTTTTGATTAGTGAATTTTAAAATTTGTGTTTTTATTGTAAAATATGTGTATATATATCTCAAAATTTACCATTAAAACCATTTTTATAAGTATAATATAGTAGAGTTAAGTACTTTCTCATGTTGTGCAACTACTACCATTATTCATTTCAAGGACCCAAACAGAAACTCTGTACTTAATGGGTAAACCATTCCCCATTCCCCACTCCCTCCCACCCCTAGTAACCACAGTTCTACTTTCTGTTTCTATGAATTAGCCCATTCTAGATACTTCATATAAGTAGAACCATATAATATTTATCTTCTTGTGTCTGTCTTCACTTAGCATATTATTTTAGAGATCCATTCATGTATAGCATGTATCAGAATTTCCTTCCTTTTTAAGGCTGAATAATATTTCATTGTATGTATATACTATATTTTGTTTATCCATTCATCTGTTGACTGATAGGGTTGTTTATACACTTGACTATTGTGAAGAATGCTGCTGTGAACATGGTAGAAGTATCTGTTTGGATTCCCACTTTCTATTCCGTTGGTCATACACTTGGTAGTAGAATTGCTGGGTAATCTGGAAATTCTATGTTTAACTCTTTGAGGCACCATGAAATGTTTTCCACAGCAACTGTCCTATTTACATTCTCACCAACAGTGTGAAAGTTCCAATTTCTCCATGTTCTTGCCAACACTTGGCATTTCCCATTAAAAAAAAATAGCCATCCTAATGCATGTGAAGTGGCATTTCATCATGATTTTTATTTGCATTTCCCTAATGATGGGGTGATGTTATGCATCTTTTTATGTACTTTTGGCCATTTGTATATCCTCTTTGGAGAAATATCTCTTCAATTCCTGTGACCATTTTAAAATTGGGTTGTTTGATTTTTGTTGCAGAGTTGTAGATATTCTTTAAATATTCTGTTGTTCCTTATCAGATATATGATTTGCAAACATTTTCTCTTTTTCTGTGGGTTGTCTTTTCATTCTCTTGATAATACTCTTTGATGCATGAAGGTTTTTAATTTTGACAAAGTTCAACTTTTTCTTTGTTGCCTGTGGTTTTGATGTCATATCTAATAAATCATGCTAAATCTAATGTAATTAAGTTTTCCTTTTATATTTTATTCTAATAATTTTGTTTTTTTCTTTTACATTTAGGTCTTTAATCCATTTTGAGTTAATTTTTGTGTGTGGCATATGGTAAGTGTTCAACTTCATTCTTTTGCATATGGATATATGGTTTTCCCAGTACCAGTTGTTGAAAAGACTGCTCTTTCCTCCACTGAATGAGCTTGGTACTATTGTTGAAACATTTGACCATATATGTGAGACTTGGACTTCATATCTGTCCTTATGCAGGTACCACACTGTTTTAATTACTGTAGCTTTGTAGGAAGTTTTAAAATCAGGAAGTGTGAGTCTTCCAACTTTGTTAATTTTTTCAAGGCTGTTTTGGTTATTCAGAATGCCCTGAGATTCCATATAGATCTTAGTATGAATCTTTATATTTCTGTAAAAAAAAAACCTAAGAAAACTACCCCCCCAAAAAAAAGAACAAAATAAATGTTATTTGGGCTTTTGATAGGGATTGCAATGAATTGGTAGATCATTTTGAGTAGTATTGTCATCTTAACAATATTAAGTTTTCCAATATATCAACATGGATGTCTTTCCATTTATTTATGTCTTCTTTTGTTTTTTACTTTCAAATTCCTTTCAGCAATGTTTTGTAATTTTCATTGTATTAGGTTTTCACCTAAATATTTGATTCTTTTTGATGCTATTGTAAATGGAATTATTACCTTAGTTTCATTTTTGGATTATTTACTGCTAGTGTATAGAAATGCAATTGGCTTTTTGTATGTTGATTTTGTATCCTACAATTTGCTGAATTAATTTATTAGCTCTAAAGTATGTGTGTGTGTGTGTCTGTGTGTGTGTGTGTGTGTGTGTGTGTGTGTGTAGGATCTTTAGGATTTTCTACATATAAGATCATACTAACTGTGGACAGGGATAACTTTACATCTTTCTTCCCAATTTGGATTTTGTCTATTAGTAAAGTATTACAGTATATCTTAAAATCAGGTAGACTTAGTCTCCACCTTTATTGTTCTCTTTTAAATTATTTTTTGACTCTTCTAGGTATTTTGCATTTTAACATAAATTTTAGAATCAGCTTGTTACTTTCTACCAAAAAGTAGTCTCTAGGCATTTGAATGCGGTTCTGTTAAACCCATTAATCAATTTGGGAAGGTTAACATCTTAGTGGTATTGGGCCTTCCAATTCATGAACCTAATATATTTCTCCATTTATTCAGAAATTTTATCATCAATATTTGTGGTTTTCAATGTACAGGATGTGCACATATTTTCAGTAGCTTATCATTATTATTTGTATTATTATGAAATATCTTCTTTCTAATGTCTATGCCTTTAATTTCTTTTTCTTGCCCATTTCACTGCCTAGGACAGCCAACATTGATTAGAAGTGGTATGTATGTGCATCCTTGCTTTGTTCCTGATCTAAGTGGGAAAATATTCAGTCTAACAATTAAGTGTGAGGTTAGCTGTCATTTTTGCATAAATGCTCTTTGAGGCTGAAGAAGGTCCACTTTATTACTATTTTTAAATTTTAATTAATTTATTTAAGAGAAAGAGAGAGAAAGAGGAAGAGCGAGAGAGAAAGAGAAACATCGACCTGTTGTCCCATTTATTTATCCATTCACTGGCTGATTCTCATATGTGCCCTGACTGGGGATCAAACCTACAACCTTGGCATATCAAGACAATGCTCTAACCAACTAAGCTATCTGGTCAGAGCTTATGTTTTATTATTTTTTTTATTATACATAGGTACTGAGTTCTGTATAAGTCTTTTTATATCTATTGAGATAATCATATGATTTTTTTCCTCAATTCTGCTAATGTAGTGAATTAAAAATGATTGACCTTTGAATATTAAACTAACCTTGCCTTTCTGGTCTAAATTTTACTTATTCAAACTGTATCATCTATTGCTGAATTCTATATGCTAATATTTATTAAGAAATATCTATGTTTATGAGAAATATTATATAGTTTTATCTTTTTTATTACATTGTTTTAGAACTTTTTATTATTATATATTTTGTTACAATTGACATGTGTTGGATTAATCATCATACACTATAGATTTGTACAGTCAGTGTGTTTCTATCTATTTTTTTCTAGCACTTCTTTTAGGTACGAATTTATGAAGGTAAATTATTTATGAAGTTGTGTTAGTTGGTGCATATAGTTCACAACTTTTATACTTCATTAAATTAATTTAATGAATTAAGCATATAAAAGTATCCTTCTTTGTTCTATTTAATGTTTTTGGCATGAATTCTACTTTGTCTGATATTAGGATCATATATCTTGCTTTCTTATTGTTTATATTTGCCTGGTAGGTCTTTGTCCATTGCTTTATTTTTAGGCTCTATGGTTCACTTAATTTTAGGCATGTCTCTTAAATAAAGTATACATTGACCTTCACTTTACCCCGAAATCTGAAAATCTTTTTCTTTTGATAAGTGAATCAAGCACATTTACATTTATTGATATGATGTACATATTTGATCTCAATTGAAATATATAACATATATTTTCTGACCGCAGTTGAAATAGCCCCATCGATCATAGGGGAAGTCACAAGGGAAATTAGAAATATTTTTAATTAACTGAAAATGAAAACACAGCATATCAGAATTTATGACATTCAGGGAAATTTGAGAAACTGTTTCTTATAGAAACAAGGAATGCCATGAGTCAATAATCTAAGCTTCTACTTTAGGAAAATAAGAGCAAATTAAACCAAAAGGAAGGAGAAAGAAGAAAATAGCAAAATAAGAGCAGAAATCAGTGAAATTGAAATAGAGAAACAATGGCAAAATGAATCCAAAACTGGTCCTCTGAAAAGTTCGGTACAGTTGATATATTCAATTGATCAAAATACATAATTGAAAGAGAGAGAAGATAGTAATTGCCAATACTGGAATGGAAGAGGTGATGTAACTACATATGCTACAGACATAAAAAAAGAAGGCATTATTATGACTAGCTTATTTTCAACAAGTTTAGCGACAAAAATAAAATGAACATATTGTTTAAAAGACATACCAAAGCTTACTAATAACCAATGTTTTGACTTTGGCCAAATAAAGCCAGCTTCACCTGGAGGTTACCTCTTTGGCCTGGGGGCTGGCTGCCTCTCCTTAGGTACAACCAATGTGTAGAGTGATTCATCCTTCTGAGCTCCCTATGGGATCAAACTGGAGCTAATCTCTAGCTGTGCTTTCCCCACCATGCTATCCTGCTTCCTTCACCCCAATTCTCCTAGTTGAACTCTCACAATGAATCACTTACTATGAAAAAAAAGAAATAGATTACCTTAATAGTCATATCTATTTTAAATTTTGAATTTACAGATAAAACTTTGCTATGTAGAAGACTCCAGGCCCAGAGGGCTTTACTGATGAATTCTACCAAACATTTAAGAAAGTTATAATACCAATTCTATATAAACTCTTTCATGAAATAGATGAAGAGGGAATACTTCCCAACTCACTTTATGAGACCAGCATTACTCTAGTACTAAAACTAGAAAAAGATATGTCTTAGTCCATTTGAGCTGCTATAACAAAATGCCACAGACTGGATGATTTGTAAATGACAGAAATATATTGTTCACGGTTCTAGAGACTGAGAAGTGCCAAATAAAGATTCGGATAGATTCATTGTCTGGTGAAGGCCCCCTTTGTGGTTCATAGGTGTAATGGGCTAGAAAGCTCTGTGGGGTCTCTTTAATAAGAACCCTATTCCCATTCATAAGGGTTCCTCCTCATGATCTAGTCCCCTTCTACAGGCCCCATCTCCTAATACCATCACATTGAGCATTAGGTTTCAACATACGAATACTGGAGAGACAAAAATATTCCATCTATAGCAAGATGTTAAGAGGGAAAAAATATAAGCCAATACAACTCATGAACATACACATAAAGATCTTTAACAAAAAATATATCAAATCCAGCAACATGTAAGAAGTATAATATATCATAATATAGGGGGGATTCTCCTAAGAATGTAGAATTGATTCAGTATTTGAAAACCAATATAATTTACCCCCTTAACAGGCTAAAAATAATAATCATGCCAATAAAAATAGAAAAAATGTTTGACAAATTCCACATCCATGTGGGTTTTTAAAAAATAAGCAAATAGGTATAGAAGGAAACTTACTTAACCTGGTAAAGAACATCTATGAAAAATCTAGTTCTGGCATCATGATGAAAAATTGAGTGCTTTCCTCCTAAGATCAGGAATAAGAAAAGGATGTCCACGTTCCTTTCTTGTTTTCAGTGTTGTATCAGAGGTCATAGCCAGTGCAGTAAGATAAGAAAAGGAAATAAAAGACACAGATTGGAAAGGAAAAAATAAACCTATTTTTATTTATAGACAAGATGGTTATCTATGTTGAGAATCCAAAAGAATTTACACACAATGACAACAAAAAGGAAACTATAATAATTAATGAGCTTAGTCAGGTTGCAGAATATAAAGTCAGTATTCAAAAGTCAATTCATTTCTATATGCTAGTAATGAATAATTGCAAATTGAAATAAAGACAGCATAAAAATGTGAAATACTTAGATACAGTCTAGTAAAATGTACATGAGAGCTAAATAATGAAAGTGGCAAAATATTAACGAAAAATTTTTAACCTAAATAAGTAGAGAGATTTTCATGATCAAACAAACTCAAAATTGTTGAGGTGTCAATTCTCCCCAAACTAACTTATAGGTTCAAATTAATCCCATTTTTGAGATTTGACAAGCTAATTCTAATATTTGAAAATTCGTGGAAAAATCAAAGACTAGAATGTTAAATGTTAAATTTCAAAAAGAATAGTTGGAGAAGTCACTTCTTGATTTCAACTTATTATAAAACTATAGGAATCAAGACAGTGTAACAAATGCATAATGATAAACATAGATCAATAGTATGGAATGGGAAGTCAGAATTAGATCTACATATATATGGTCAGTTGATATTTTTCACAAAGATGTCAAGATAATTCAATAATTGAGGATAGTATTTTCAACAAATGACCCTAGGACAATTGGATATACATACACAAGGGAAAAAAACTTCAAACCTTATATAAAATATATTAACTTCAAACCATATGTAAAAATTCACTTGAAATGTATCACAGATTTAAATATAAATTCCAAAATTAGAGGTGGGGAGCACTGGGGGGTGGACTGGGACGGGAGTAAACGACAGAAAACTGTACTTGAATAACAATTAAAATAAAAAAAAGAAAAAAAGGAAAAAAAAAGAAATGAAATTCCAAAATTATGAAACTTGCAGGAGAAAAACTTTATTTCCATAGTATAGGCAAAGATTTCTTGGATCACACAAAGCGTGAAGCAGAAGAGGAAAAAACGGATAAATCATACATCATTAAATTAAAAAGAGTTCTCTTCAAAAGACATGGTTAAATGCAAAGATAAGCAGCCCTGGCTGGTGTGGCTCGGTGGATTGAGTGCCAGCCTGGAAACTGAAGGGTCACCGGTTAGATTCCCAGTCAGGGCACATGCCTAGGGGGTTACAGGCCAGGTCCCCAGTTGGGGTGTGTGAGAGGCAACTGATCAATGTTTCTCTCCCTCTCTTTCTCCTTTCCTTCCCCTCTCTCTAAAAGTAAATAAATAAAATCCTTTTAAAAAATGCAAAGACAAGCCAGAGACTGAGAGGCAATATTTATAAAATGTACATATGATAAAGGATGTATATCCAGAATATAAAGGACTTGCAAAAACTCAATTAGAAACACACACACACACACACATAAACCACTAAAAATGGGCAAAATAGTTCTTGGCTCAGTTGGTTGGAATGTCATCCCATACACAAAAAGGTTGTGGGGTTTCATCCCTAGTCAGGGCACATACCTGGGGTGTGGGTTGACCCTGGCTGGTCAGGGCATGTACTGTACAGGAGGTGACTGATGAGTGTTTCTCTTTCTCTCTTTCTCCCCGTCTCTGCCCTCATACCCGCTCCTCTCTCTCTAAAATCAATGGAAATATCCTTGGGTAAGAATTTTAAAAAAGAAATGGTAAGATACTTGAACAGACACTTAGTTTAACTTTTCCTTGAGCATATTATTCATTGGGGTATTCACAACAGAAAAATAGCCAACCAGTGTGAATGCCCTGTCTTGAACCATAAATATACAGGTCATTTAATAGCATTCTATTTTATTAGTCATGTTGCATAATAAGTTTGTGTCTGATTGGTTAATTCTTGGTACCAGGAATCCTTATATACATGTGTAGGCATCTGATTTTTTAAAAAGCCATTTTAGAGCAAAAAGGGTAGGTAATTACTATTATTATATTTTTATACCTATTTTTTTGTCAGATGGACAAAAATATACTGTATTTTTTGGACTACAAAATGCACTGTTTTCCCCAATTTGGGAGGACAATGGGGGTGCATATTATAGTCCAAATGTAGCTTTACATTCACACTGGTAAAATATTATGTTATTTATATTATTAAATATTTTACTACATTTTTTGCTTCAAAAATTGTTTTCCCTATTTTCCTCCTTTAAAACTTGGTGCATCTTATGGTCTGAAAAAACATGGTATTTTGGGGTGTGCCACACAATTTTAGTGATTGGTCTATGTATGCCATGATATGAAAAAGGTTAAATATCTCTAGTCCTAAGCATTGTCTATTATCTTCCCCTTGAGTCTCTTTCAAATTCAAACTTTAGGTTAACAGTTGTTATGAATTGAATTGTGCCTCCCTCAAAAAAAAAAGTTGCAGTCCTAACCTCCAGTACCTGTGAATGTGATCTTATGTGAAAATAGAGTCTTAGCAGATGATCAAGTTAAGATGAGGTTATTACGGTAGGCCCCCAATTCATTATAATTGGTGTCCTTATAAAAGCAGAAATGTGAATACATAGGCAGACACACATACTAGAGAGAAGATAATGTGAAGACACAGGAAGAACACCATCTGCAAGCCCAGGAAAACCTGAGGCTACCAGAAGCTAGGGGAAAAGAATGGAAAAGATTCTCCCCCAGCCCTCAGAAGGAACCAACTGATTTCAGGCTTCTAGCATTTGGAAGTGTGAGATACTAAATTTCTGTTGTTCAAGCCACACAACAGTACTTTGCTATGGGAGCATCTGGAAACTAATACACTAGAGATCAGTGGATGCTCCCCAGAGCAGCTGGCATCAGCACTCACTTTTACTCATTTTTGGTCTCTGTAGATTTCTCTTTCTCAACAGTGCAGCTCTGCATTCCAAGGTATGTTTTTTAAAAATATTTTATCCAGTAAATTGTTTTGTTTTGGAAAGATTTTTCAGGAAATATAGTCTTTAATTTGTTGATGAAAGTCTACTTGACTCTTCTACAATAACTTTCTGAAAATGGTGTTTGGTTTCTCCCAGGTACTTATTAGTTTCCAAGTCTAATTTATTATTTCTTTTGTGCCTTCATTATGTCTCATATCCTATTATACTCTGTATATGGTATTTTTCTCACTAAATTGCTAGTTCTTTGAGGGCTGAGAGGGCGTGTTACCTTTTAATACTCAATAGAAAAATACCTCTCATATAATAGATATTTAATAAGTGTAGTTATTAAACTGACTATACTTGTATATAGGTCAGATGCATGGGTATGTAAGTTGTATGAAGTGATGACTTTAAGTCTTAATTCAAAGTTTTTATTTTTAGTCCATAAATGTTTGTTACTCAAGTTTATGGTTACTTAAGAGGGATTTTTCTTTTCTTCCTATTAATATAACTAAAAGTCTCAGGTGTGTGGCCTTCCAAGTCTCCTAGAGTATGAAATAACTTGCTAATAAATATTATTTCTAATTATTACAACACTATAAAGTAAATATTATTGTCCCCATTTTACAAATGAGGAAATGAGGATCATAAAGATTAAGTGCCTGTTTTAAGGTGAGATACACAGCCCTGGCAGGTGCAGTTCAGTGGACTGAGTGAGGGCTGCAAACCAAAGAGTCGCCAGTTTGATTCCCAGTCAGGGCACATGCCTGGGTTGTGGGCCAGGTCCCCAGTAGGGGGTGTGTGAGAGTCAACCACACATTGATATTTCTCTCCTTTTCCTTCCCTTCTCCTCTCTCTAAAAATAAACAAGTAAAATCTTAAAAAAAATAAAGTAGCTTAAAAAAAAAGGCGAATACGTAGTAAATACCAGAGTTTGAAAGGAAGTTTCTTTGGCTCTAAAGCCATCTATTCATTCTCCTACATTGACTACTTATTACGAATCCCATGATGTAGTAATTGGGAAACTTCTAAGTATTTTTCTATTCTCACTTGAATCAGCTATCATAGTCATTTATCCAAAATAATGAAAGCTAATGTCCATGCAGTCACTTTCCATTGTCCACCTGATGTATTTGTCAGATACAGACAACCTCAGAGAGTACATGCTAGAAAAACAGCAATTATCTTA
Organism: Carollia perspicillata; assembly: GCA_004027735.1. NCBI lineage: Eukaryota > Metazoa > Chordata > Mammalia > Chiroptera > Phyllostomidae > Carollia > Carollia perspicillata. The sequence goes on from PVKM010003256.1 coordinate 22,366, forward strand.
AAGGGGACTTTCCTTTTTTTCTCAGTAAGGGAAGATTTCCACTATAGTATATTTAAATCCATATCATGAGTCTCCTAATAGGATTTCCCTTAATAAGGCTGCTTTTTTGGTGCAATCTGTACCACATACAGCCATGTATTAGCTCTCACCTTGCTTGCATTCCAGTCATTATATGTATACCATACATAAAGTTTATTTACCCAAATAGTTTTTAAGCTCCTCGAGGTCAAAAATGGTTTCCTGTTTCTTTGTATTCCCTATAATAATAGATGCCACTTATTAAAGGTTTACTGAATACCAGGACATCTATACACATTTCCTTTATTATTTACAATAACATGGCAAATTAGGTATTATTACCTCCATTTACAGATGTGGAAAGTCTTGGATATAATTAGTCCCAAGATTATAAACCTATTAAGTGACTATAATGATGGTTCCTTAATGTGGGATTGTTGAGTTGACTGAAATTTCCCTGAGAGAGTTTTCCATCTGGCCATGACAGAGTAAAAAACAAACAAACAAACAAACAAGGGTTTGTATCCTTATGCTACAAATGACCAGCCTGTGACCATGGGCAAGTTATAAAGCATCATTAAATCTGAGTTCCCTTATTTGTAAACTGGGAGAATAAAGCTCAATCCATGAAGGGGTTATAAATATTATATTAAATTAAATTAGGTAATACAGATAGAAAAGGATAAATATTGATTTATTAACATAATCTATTTTGTTTCATTTTTCTCTTACTGAAATGTAAGCTGAATTAATATAAGTATAAATTAAGAAGTACCAAAAAGACATTTATTAAAATATGTCCTATTTTTCTTGGTATACATACAGTTTGATAGCCTACCAATTGATGATAAAATTCAATATAATTCAGCACATTTTATATGCTAACACATAACTACATTAAAATATCTTCAGAGAATCCTGTCAGATCAATTACTATCACACTTTCTTAGTAGAGACCCACTTATTTTTAGGATGTTCATATCCCTTTCCTAAATATTTAGGACTTTATTTCCTATAATATTGGATAAGAAATCAGTAGTAATCTTTTGATCTAATGGAAAGAGATTTAAACATTTTGTCCGTACCACTTTTCCCCAAATTAATAGACGATCTTCATGTAAGACAATTTTTCTGTTGGTTGCTTTACTATCATTATTGTTCTAAACTTGAATATTATGTCTGAATTTTATGTTTTGATCTCATTTCTCTTTAGGCTGTTCTGTTTATGAATAAAGGGAAACCTCCCAATGACCAGGCAGAGAGTTCTATAGCCTAAATCTACATACTTACACTCAAGATAATGATGTAAAATGTTACTATACTATAGTAGAAATGTTAAATTAAACTTACATTGATTCTAAATATTATCTATTTGTTTAAAAAAAAGTGTTACTAAAAATTCCCAGATCTTCATCCTTATCATTCCAGACAGAACATTTTCCTTAGAAAGCACTGATCTTTAAAGTTCTTTTATGTTGTTAAGCCACAAATTTTATTTGCTAATCTTAGGGTATGGTGCATCTTTCAATAGGATGAATGAACTAAAAAGGTACTCCAGAGTACTTCATGGGGGAAGTTTTAAAAATTAGAATGTTAATAGGTTGCTGTTGTGTTTTTAAGATATTAGTCATATTTTGAAGAACTGTGCATTTTAAATCTTTAAGACATGATACATTAACCTTTTGTAAAAAAATTGGAAGCAATCATATATTTTCAGCTGATGTTCTTATGTACAGTTCTTTTATATTGCTATATTAATATTTTCCACATGACATCTGTGACGTCCCTCTGGATGCAACATGGACTTGTTCCTTTTTTTACCATCTCTGCGTAAAGTTATTTCCTTTTACCAATAGGTACATGGTATAGCTTTAAAAATTAAGCAATTTAAACTAGTTCGAAATCATTTTGATTACTCTTAAGAAAATGAGCATTTGGTCAGTTCTGTGTTCTTTCCCATGTGGCCCTACTCAGGCTTCATATTAAACAGCCCCTCAGCGTAGACCACATGCCCAGCTGCATCCACTCATCATTTTAGAATGGTGCTGAACTTGCTATTTTGGGGCAGAATGTGTGTCTATTGTATTTGAGTAAAACATATATATGTAATTTAAAAGTAAGACCATAAATAGTAAGTGGTTATTTTCTAGTTATGGGTTTTAAAAGCATTATCCAAGTGAAATGGTAAAAACATCACTGGAAACTGTAAAATTACCCATACCAAAAAAATTAATTTGTTTATATCTCCCATGATAGTGTCTAAAAAAAATTTTTTTTTTTTTGGTTTTACTTGCCCTGCTTTTGAATTCTTGGGCAAATATCTTTTACTGGTCTTGTTTTGTCCTTGATTTTGGATTATTTAGCAAATTGCCTATCATGTAATTAATATGAAATTAACTTACAGGCATGGCTACCTAAAACACTTAAAATATCCATTCTTCCCTCATGTTGCTATCACAATTCTATTTCTAATATTTTAAAATTGATTACATTAGTTGTGACTGTTAAGAGGCCTTCTTACATATTTGCCCCATGACAAGAATTTGAAACAAAACTTAGGTGGAACTAGGACCTGCATCAGTGTTTTCAGTTCTAAGACTTTAATTTATTGTCCTTGCTTGGATCATTAATGAAAATGGTCTCAACTAGATTTAAAAATTCTCAGCTTATATTTCTGTAGCAGATCATAATTTAACACCTTAAAAATAGTAATGTTAAGTGAACTGGTACTATTTGTTCAAAATATCTATTTGCTCAGTACTGAACTTTAGTAAGAAATATCTAAACATACACGTATGTACACAAAAATACTCATATAGGACAAAATATTATTTTCATTACCTGTCTAATACTAACTATATGCTTATAGATCAACACAGAAAAGTCTTGTCTCTGTGTCTCTGAAAAATAATAATAATAAACACTACAATTAAAATAGACCATTTACCAGTAGAAGTAATTTATTTAAAAAAGCATTGCTTTGGATTAGATATCATAGTTGTCTCCATATTCTTCTATAAGTACCTACATTTTAACATTTTATTAGTTAAAACAATTAGCATCATCTTAATATGGCAAATTAAAATATATTAAATTATTTTATTTTTAAAAATATTTTCCAAAGATCAGAAACTACATTTAAGATTTTAAAAATGTTGATTGTGTGCTGAAAATCTCAGCATATGTCAAAATATTAAATACATTTTAAGATTCCAACAAATTTTTATCCAAAACATAAATACACACTTGCAACAACTTAACACCTACACTTAGTGTACTTTATTTTAAATAAAATACAGGCTGAATGCTTTTACTCATAGGCCTATGGTCAATTTAAATTAAAGAGAATAATAATTACCTTTTAGCATCACAAAATGTGATTTTTTAAGTTGAAGTAATGTTTGTGAGTAGAGAAATAGGTGGCAGAAGATGCAGGAACAAAGGAGAATTGGAAACCTCTTTCCACATGCTATTTTTGTTCATCACCTAAAATGTGAAGGCAAAAAAAGTAAAAAAAAAAAAAATATATATATATATATATGGACAGCCAAAAATATAGGTGAGTGTAGTGAGGGTTTTTTGTTTTTAAGACTGGTTTAACTATATTTTACTTAACATTGAGAAAGAGACTCTGTAATGATCAATTACCTTTATATTTCATGATGATTGTTATATAATATTATCTTTCACAGTTAAAAATCATACCATAATATACACTATTGCTTATCTGAATATTGGGATAGAGAACATTGTACTATTAATCATCAGTAAATGCTGCTCAATTTAATAAACTGATACCATTTATTCTCCTAACATGTGAGGTTTTAAATTTTTCATCTTGAATCATCACTACTCTATAATAACTGATTTACAAATTGATGATTCTAGGCCTTTCAAGTGTTAATGTTCATTCATATCTGTTCTAAACTTTGACAAAAGAAGAAATGCATGTTTCTTTTCAAATGGCCTGTATAAGTTAGGTCTGAAGTTCTTGAATTAGCAGAATGGGCATCAGAATGCTGCTGCATCACTCAGGACAGTCACTTCTTGGTAAAAAAAAAAACATCTGAAAGAGAAAAATGTGAAACGAGAACTATTTGGGCCCAAGTGGTTTTTACAATAGTTCCAAAACATAAGGGAAGGAAATATTGTTGCATTAGCTGTATATGGAATAGCCAAATTATAGAATAATTAGTCCTAAAGACCAGTAAGTTACATTTTACTTTAGGAAATCATGTTTCCAAAGCATACATTTTAAACTCAAGGCAGACTTCTTCTACTAGCAAGTTGTGTAAAGTGTACACTTAGAAGAAACAGAGATGTGGACTGTATTTTCATATGGGTGTAATAATTTTGTTGAATTTCTAAATTAAAACTCTAACAGTAAAAGATGTCAGTTTTATATGTAAACTTTCACTATTCACAAAACTTATCTGAAAAACTAAGGCATATAACTAAAAGAAAATTAGCACGATACTGCTCTATATGGTCAAGATAAAGGTATCACTTTTTTCTAAGTAACTACTGTACTGATGAAATGTAAAGAAAAGCTGAAAACTCTGTCTCCAAACATATCTATGGAGAGTTTTCAGCTTTCCACATAATCCTTAAACTACCCCATTATTTTGATGTTAAGAGACAATACTGTTCTATTAATACAAAGTTGAATGCATCTGGGATCCTGCTAAATTATTTCTTCTTTCATAGTAGTGGTTATATGTAGGATTTCTTTATGGTGCTCAAAAGAAATGACCGGTAGTTTGGATAAGGACTGGTGGTTTTTTAATTTCTTCCCCCAAAAAAGCTGATGTTTTGGCTAACTAGTTTTTTTTTTTTTTTTTTTGGTGGGGGGAGTGAGAGAAGAGAAAAAAGCTGTATATAGAATTATTGAATAGGCCTACACTAAAATTATTCCTTGACCAATGAGGGTGGGGGCGGAGAGAGGTGAGGTACAATAGCTGAAGTGTAATAATATCTGTGTGATTTTAAAAAATGTACAAACTCTCCTCCTGCCCCACCTCGTCCCCCTCCTCGTATGTGCTGGTACCTCTGGATGGTTCAGAAGCCATTTTAGAACTCAGGAAGCAAAATATGACTTACACTTGTGCTTTTGCAGGTGCTGTGGGGGCAAGGATAACCTTTGCTCGCTTGCCGGGTGGGTTATCATGCTGTTATTTAACGTCTTTGAGGATTAAAAACGGCACAGAAAATTCCAAACCCACATCCTAACACCTGAAGCTCACACAATGTTTCTATAGCAGATGGTAAAACATTTCACTCTAACCTTAATTTACCAAGTTAATACTCAGATTTGGGGGTAGAGGTTATTCTTTTGAGGCATCGCTAAAGATCTATACTCGATTTTCGGATCTACTGTGGGCTGAAAAACCAAGAAGACGCCTTTAGGTATTTTGCTCACCCCAACCCCACACAAAGTCACGGTGGGCCTACAACTCTCAGTGTTTCACTCGGAGGGTCTTTCCAAAGGAACGTGCATATTCAGTCCTGGACGTTTAGTAATTTATGGGAGCAACAGCAACATCGTAGGGGATCTTCAGGAATAGTCGAAGGGCTGAGAAGCCTGAGAGGTCTTTGCCTCCACGCATTTGGACGCGAGGCTCGGAGCCCGGCTGTCCTCAGCTGTCACGGAGGGGGGGTGGGGGAGGAGGAGGGCGTGCTGGCGTTGGCACTGGGCACCCTGTCGCTGCAGCCGCCGCGCCGCGTCCCGCCGCCAGCTCACCTCCGCGGAGAGCGAGCCTCTCGCCCGCCCGCCGCCCCTGCTCCCACGTCACCCTTCGGCCCCAGTCCCCAGGCGCAGGTCGCCGGGGACCATCCAGTGGGATGGCCGCCGCCTCCTCCGGGACTGCTGCCTGAAGACCGAGGCCGGGGGACCCCTGCCGCCCCGGTGGCCCGCAGCTCTCCCGGGGTGCGGCGGCGGCGGCCGGGAGGCGCTGGGCCCGCTCCTCTTCCCCGCCCCCAGCGCCCGCCTCCTGCCCGCGGTGCCGCGCGCCCGCTCTCCCCAGCGGGCTGGGGCGGCAGCGCACTCGCTCACTCCGAGGGCGCCTCCAAGGTTACCCGCAGGGTGGGGGCTGGGGCAGGCTTCGGCCACCGGCCTCCTCCTCTCCGCTCCCAGCCGCGGCGTGCCCAGCGCTGCGCCCCTTCGGCCGCTCGGCGGCTTCTGGGACCCTTACCCCAAAGCAGAAGAGGCTGCGAAGTCCCGGGAGGGCAGCCGAGCTGGGAGGCAGACAGGCGTCTGGGCGGGGGACGGCCGTATTGGGTCTGGGTGCCCGGAGAGCAAGGTCAGGCGAGGTCGCGGCCGGAGGGGGCTGCGGCTGCGGCGGGAGTCCTCGAAGGCCGGGCCGGGGGGCAGCGAGCGGGGGCTGCAGGCAGCGTCGAGGCGCCCGAGGCGCCCCGGGCCCAATGGGGGGCAGAGACAAGCGGGCGGCCAAACCTGCCGAGGAAACTAACTAAATAAAAAGAGACTGTTATTTAAGGCGCGGAAATTTGAAATATTTGGACAGGAAGAGAAAAGAAAAGAAACCTTAGCGAGGGAGGGAAAAGAAAAAAAAAAAAAAAACGCGAGCTAACGGTTTTGAAACTCCCCCACCCCCACCACGGGCTTTTCTGCGCGCCCTGCGGGAGCTCTGGGCTCCGGCTCCTTCACCAGGGATCAGGGAGCTGCGTGCAGTTGGGGTCTGGGCAGTCTCGAAGGGACAGAAGGATGTCTTCGCAGCCCCTCCAGAGGGGGCTTGGGTTGGCTGTGGGCAGATTTTTACCACGGGTCTCAGGCTGGAAGATTGTCTCCTGCCTCTCACTAGGTCCCTGCGTGGACCTGTTTGTGTGCGTGAGTGTGTGTGTGTGTGTGTGTGAGTGTGTGTGTGTGTGTTGAATTGCTGAATAAAATCTGGACCGTCTCTTAGAGACCAAGAGAGGGACTCCCCCCAACATCTGCCCCCGGAGCCATTTGACGAAGGTCACTTAGCGAAGTCAGGAAGGCTGAGGATACGACCCTTTCTCGCTCCAGCGCTGTGATCTTGCAGCGCTTCTGGGCTGTGGCTTGTACTCCGGGCAAAAGCCGAAAGCACCTTTTTGGGAACTGAGATTTCGAAACCAGTCCCGGGCCACAGATTCCACAACGTTAGTCTGATAAACACGATAGGGGGAATTTGTAATACTGTGTTATAAATTGAATTGCTTGCCCGGAGCAGGACTCTTTTATCAACCACCCAGCATTGTGTGTGTTAACAAGCTCATCACACCATTACAAGATGCGTAATGCTTATGAGAAAACTGTTGATTCACTACTGAAATATGGAAAAATGAAGCTACCTAATGGGTCGGGGACCAGAACGCTGACTCAGGTACAGTTAGTGCTCCCCTCCCCCAGGTGTAAGTCCCGATTCAGCTTGTACTGGGCACAGGCTGAGCCTGTATTTCCCGAAGTGGATTCAGACACAGTGGATAACTGAATTTCAGAGCGCATCTCTGTTTAGCATCCTCCATCCTTTTTATAGCGTCGTCCCCTGGGGCTCTGGACACTCTATGAATTAGCACTTGCCTCTCTCCACTCAGGGTCTGAGTAAGTTCAGACCCTTCCCCAACTCAGCTGGCTGCGAATTAGACCCCATTAAACTCACCAACACCATTTCTTCTATCCTATACATTTCGGCATATTTAAGAGTCTTACTGAATATTATCGAGGTTTTTGAGAGAATGAATAATGGCTTTTCACATTTCCTAGATGGGACCACATAACTCATTTCTAAAATACTTAAATTAGCAAAGCTATTTCCTGCGAAGAGCCAGAGAAATGTGGCGATGTTTAATTCCTAGCTCCTTCTCCCTTTACTGTGCTCCAGCCACCTAAGAACAAAGCGACTGCAGAAGTACTTCTTTTTAGCATTATGAAAGTCCTATGACTTTATATTTGAAATCTCTAAAGAGCGATTTTAATACTGAGAGTTGGTGGATACGGAAAAGACCATTAAACTTGACTTTAAATTAAAAAATATCCTTCTTTACCGTTGAAACTTGTAAGAAGGGTTTTTATTTTTTAGCAATAGTCTTGTGTTTAGAAAATATTACCCTTACCCTTACTTAAGTAGTGTTTTGTACATTGTTCCTAGTTTTAAAATCCAAATACAACACGTTTTTCCTCAAAACCATCATAATTTCTACTTTCTTCTAAATTTTCCTAAAATGTGTTTTAAATTTAATTTCATGTTGCTGTCAAAAATACATTTTTCAGTAACTTGTGGTTAGAAGTGGCAGAAGTTGAAGTCTTGTTGCACTTTACTGTGCGAAGGTGAGCTTTAATGCCAAATGAAAAACATTAATTTTTTTCGCCTATATTCTTTTTATATTATCATGGAAAACAAATTATTAAAAGCCACTTGCCTGCAACCATTCCAGTCCTCGTCAGGGCAGGCATCCGAACCATGTCCTTCAATAAACCTTGAAGTATTTTGTTCTTTTTGGAGAGGGAGCAGGGAGCTTATGAGGCAGGAGGAAGAAACTTTCACATAAAATATCTTTGTTCATGTGGGAGATGATAAATGAAGTATTTATAAATTTATAAATGGTAACTGCATTTAAATCTTTTGGTTAAAACCTTTAATTAAAATGACAAAGTAAATAGTAGATGCTGGAAAACTCTCTTGGAAATTTGATATTTCTATTTCACTCAAAAATTATTCTTAAAAATATTTTATATGCCTTTAATAAAAAGTTTTGTGGTAACCAAGCACTTGATGAGGGAGTAGCCTATTTATTTATTGTAAAAGTTTCTATGTTTATTAAACTGCAGCCCCTAAATTACTTATGACATTCATATGTAATTTATATATATTTTCTTGCTGAGCTTTTTATCCCCTAAAGTTGATATTTGCATTATTTTAATACTTAAACATTTTGTAATTTTACATTTCTGTCATCCAGGGAGAGAAAGTCAGTGTTGCATTTAGTATACTCATGGTATCATTTTTTGAAAATTTATTAAGTAACCAATTGTTTCATTTGCGATTGAAAAAAATCAACTAGTAGGAAGCACTTTGAAGGTGAATTTCCTTTACAAGTGTAGCTTTTAGAGCTAACATAATTGTTTTTAGATTGCTATTCTGAAACCTGTTTCTCAAATATTTAAGTTTGAGAAAAAGGGGAGATTGAACATTAGGATAAATTCATGCTGAAATGATTTCAGGTTTGAGCTTCAGAAAAAAAGTTGTTCTTATCCCATTTTAAAGCAAAAAATACAAGGTACTAAGTAAACTCTTTTGGGTGAAGCATCAGGAGAGGAAGAAAAGAATAACTGAGTCCTCGAGAAAATATGTCTAGTTTTTCAACTGGTCTACGTTTTCTAATACCAAGACATAAACCATCATGATATTCTAGCAAGTGGTAAATTACGTGGGGGTTATAGAGGAGTGGAAGTCATAGAAAAACATTGTCCTGTTCTGCAAAAGTGTTTTATTAAGGCAAAAGAAGCATAAGACAACCCATTTTTAAAACGAAGCCTCCAAGTTGGATATTGAGACTGGCAAAGACAGAAGCAAGGAAAAAGTCAAGGGAAGATAAAATAATAAGACAAAGCTATTTGCAATTACATGTTAGAACTTAAGGTTTTGTTGATAGAAAAGATGTTGCTTAAATATATTCATAAACCTGCAGTAAGATTTCCATTTAGCAGTTTCAGAAAATTTTAAAAGCTGCTTAAAATATGACAAAACTGAATTTTAGCATGGTATTAAAATTGGACAGCCAACCATTTAACTGACAAAATAGAAAGCAGTGTGGGAGACTCCTCCCCACATTCACTGTAGATTCTCAGCTCCCTCCGCCGGGTTTCCCTCCATCAGGCTAACGACCTCGTTTCTCCGGTAGAGCCGGGCCAAGTCGCAGGCGGTGTACCCCTTATGGTTCCGATGCCCCACTTTGCTGGCGGTGTGCTTCACAAGGAACTCCACCACCAGGAGGTGGCCTTCTTTGGCAGCCAAGTGCAAGGGCAGGTTCCCTTCATTATCCTCGATGTTAACATCAGCTTGAAACTCCAGCAAAGTCTGTAAAGTGTCCAGGAAACCTGCTCTGGCAGCATCATGAATGACAGCGAAACCAGTTCCATCTTTCAAATTGGGATTTGCACCTCTAAGTAGTAGTCTCCTGGCAATCTCGGGATTTCCAAGTTTCATAACCTAGAAAAGAAGAAAGGATGGTAACCTTTAAAATGCTCCTATTGCAAGGATATATTAAAATATCAATCTTTCCTATTTTTGCAACTATTTTTGGTGAAGGAGTACTCGGGGAAAGACTCATATGATGGAGCTTGAATGACTCAGTTGCAGGAAGGAAACGACTAGTAGGAAAAGTAGAAGAAAACTTATACAAATGGAGCTGCTATGGTGGAATATCTTAAATGGGCCCCAAAGTAGGATATATTGATCAATAAAATAAAATAAAAGTAGTCCAAACTGTATAAAATTCACTCACAACTCAGTTCTCTATCTTCCACAAATAGTTGTATAATTTCATGAATTTATTAAAGTAAAAGAAATTAAATTTGATATTTAAATAAGAGACTCCTTCTGTGCTTGTTCATATTCTTGAAATGTACCTTGAGTATTTATTCTGGAAAGTCAAATGTGGGCAAAATTTATTTTCTAAATAGTTACTGAAAGGGAGAGTGAGTTTCTTTAAATTCCTAAAGAAGTATGAGACTCCATCACCTAGTGTACAAACGATATATTCAAATATCCAGACTTGATATTTTCTTAAATGATTAATTTTCACAAGATCTCTCCCAATAGATAGTGCCAAATTTCCAAGTGTTTTTTAAAAATATTTTTCCTTGCAAGTTATTATATATTAGCTACTAAGTGTATTCAGTGCTTAGAATCCTTCACTTGGTATTTTAAAATGTTATTGACTATTAAGGTGTTAAATAAGTAAGTGTTCTACATGGTTTACAATATTGATTTATCTAAAACTAAGTTTGTGATATGCCGTGTATTAGATAGGAAATGATTGTATGGCAACTGCTCTCAAAAAGAATGAAACAGTCATCCTACCATGTTATTTACTGTTTCTTAAAGTTCTGATTATCTAGCCTCCTGATTATCAAGTGAGCAAAGAGGAGAAAATAAGATATTTAATGTGTATTTTGAGACACAGACAGCCTTGTCTGTGGTTTAAGCCCACTTAATAATCAACTGGTGATCCCATCTTATTTCCTTTTGCAGTTATTGTCAGGCATTTAGGAATAGCTATTTGTAAACTGCCAACACTGTAAAAGCCAGAAAGTGGTATTAAAATATGCTGTCAACATACAAATAATTCATATGATAAAGACTTATCTCCTGTGGTTTGGATATATTTCACTCTACTAAGAGGTCTCTATTATGCTCTCATAATTATAAAATATCTTGTAGAGCAGTATGCAGTTTTACAATACATATAATTTAGTTTTGAAAAAAAAATAGTCTCATTAACATGCCAGACAAATTTCATTATTTTAACCAGTTTCATTTATATTTAGGTATACTCATAACACTATAAATTTATAATAAATAGATTGCATAATAGACATATACTTGTGAAATTAAATAAAATCCATTGGGAAATACATACGGAGTTCATCTATCCCTTTACAATGTTTGTTTTTTAAAATAATCACAAATTAAGTAATATAATGAAATATATTTAGAATGAATAATGTTTTAGAAATGCGAAGTGTATAGATAGTCAAGATATTAAGCTTCTCTGTTGACAAAACTCTGCTGGCTTTCAGTCTTTCCTTTGAGGTAATGGTAAAAATGATACATAAATTGTTTTTCAAGAACTTCAGTGAAATATACTTTTTGGTTATTAAAAATCAATACAATCTGATTTTTGCCACAACTGCCTATAAAGATTTAGTCACATTTAAGGACCTGGACTGGGAAAAATAAGGAACAGACACTTTGGATCTTCGTAAAGCAAATGCACGATTAAGGCCTTTGATATTATCCTGATTGAAAAGCTTACTCCAAGCAAAGGGGAAAAAACTTTTACAACTGAGTTAAATAAACATAAATGTAGAAGGAAATCTGCCATCTTTCACAGAAAATAATAGTAATATTGGAAATTGTTTTAAAAGAAAGTTCTTTCTTGAGTTATGACACAACTTCAGAGTCAGGATTATACATACTGAAAATAAGCCTTGAGACTCCTGTTTGTGTGTGTTTCATTATATGTACAAGGACTAAGCCACAATAAGTGGGTGTTAGTATCTTGATAAGTGTGTTTAATATAAACAAAATTGCAGAATTTTATTTAAAATGTTTGTCAAAACAATTTATTTTCAGTATTAATCTACCAGTCTTCCTGTTCGTCAAAAATCCTGTAAGATCTTATTCTGAACATGGGTTAAGTGGCTCATTGTTTGTGAGATTTATATAATCTTTTAGTTTTCAATAGGAAACTTTCAAATATATTAAATTTGTGGCATTGATATCATTATCAAATCTGGTAAGTAGAAAAAGAAAAAATTTATTTTCCCATTTAATCTACCTGAAACAACAAGATAAATTATTTAATATCTATGCATAACCTTCCATACTACTGAACATTTTGCAAGGTTAGTGTATTCTGATTTAAAATACATAGACTGTATGGTCTTTGTCAGTTAGTAGTATATCTATCTCCTGCCACTTAAATGTCTAATTCTTGTAACTAAAACACAGCACTCAAAATACCGTCTCCCCAATTTTCAATGCTTCAAGTGTGGCATTTCTGAATACGAATAGCTCATCAGAACTCTAGTGAAGCATCTATTTGAGACCACTTTTTAATTTTTTTTCTGTTCTAAGCCTTTCAACTAAGTTACATGATAACGCTCAGAGGAGGAAAAAAATTATCAGGTACAATACTTGGCAGCTGGATACGTTTCATTTGTTGCTTGTGAATTTAATTACTAAAATTTAGAAGATACCACGGCATGACCGCAGAGACAAAAACATAAACTGAGCTCTGATTAGAAAATACGACTTTTTATTCCTCCTCAATCCTGAATGGGTTGATGGTATTACATTAACTGTGAAATGTACATCCTGTCCCCGTGCCCAGTCCACCTATTCCAAACTGGGAAAGGTCGTTGGTCAAAACTTGAAGAATTTGAAGGAAAAACACCCTCGCCAGTAGTCAAGAAAATTAACGTTAAAGTCAATTATTGGAACACAGTACGGAAACCACTAATAGCAGAGTATTTACTTCAAATAATAATCATAATAATGTGTTTACAGAGCTGTCTACCCCCCCCACCCCCCAAAAACAACCTCGGCGTTGCTACGATTACTTTCAAATCCCCACCGTCACAAAAAACATTACAAAAATAAAGACCAAACCTGGAACCCACTTGATATCGAGGATGTTATTGGATTTGACGAGTTTGTTCAAAGTACGTCATTTTGGGGAGTTGGATCCATTTAAAGATATAAAATATGGCAACCAACTAGGTTTAAAAACAGTGAAATTTTTGTACCCCTGAAAGCTTTAAAGCTGTTATTCTAGAGACCCGGGTCACGTAGGCAACATTATTGACCTGTTTTCCCCACCTCTCTGGATACCAACCTGCAGCGCAGTCCTTCCAAATCCATTTTGTGCATTGACGTTTACATTATTTTGCAACAAACTAGTAAGTTGTTCTAGGTCCCCCCTGGCAGCTGCGGACGCCAACTCGTTCCCCCAAGGTTCGGCCATTCTTTAGGGTCCTGACGATCGGGAAAAGATGAATTAGTTGTTTATCTTTTTTCCCTTTCTTTTGCTCCTAACCAGGCTGCATGATGGCATCGGAGACTGACAGAAGGACTGGGATGGTTAATCTGGAGTAGAGCTTTGGTAGTAAATACTAGTAAGGTCTGCCTGCCAAAAGCCCGCCCCTCGATTCACACGTGATTATTCAGCAAAACTGAGCCATTGGAGAGGGGCTCCGCTCCTTGCTTTTTAGCTTAACCCCTATGAAGAATTCTGGTGATTCAACAGAGAGACACACAGACACATTCCTGGTAAATTAGCCTGGATGTAAAATGTAGGCAGAGCTGTCACTACAACACTACAGATCTCTGCGAGGAATGTGCGGAGGCTTACGGGACTAGATCAGGGAGAAAATACCGCGAAAGAAAAGAGTTTTTTGCGGGGGGCGGGGGAGGCGTTAACCCACCCTTGTTCACGGTGGTGACTTGAGCCGCGCGAGCCAGAACTGCAGGGGCAGGTCCTCGGAGAGGCTCGGTCTCCATCCGTCACGCCCGAAGGGGTAGTCCTCAGCCCTGCGCTGCCGGGAGAGCGCAGCTGTGGCTGGATGCTGACGTACTCCGGGGGGTTAAAGATGATCGCCAAAGGCAAACGGGAGTAGTAGTTCCGTGGCCCTCAAGTTATAGGTCCTAACGACTCCTCAGTGGCCTCGGCTTCTCCCGAGGAGCCTTAATTTGCGTCCAGGCCGAGCCGCGGGCTAACGCCGCGCGGGAAGGCTTCGGAGCCCGCCCGCCGGGCCACCGCAGCCCCGCCGAGCCTCAGAGGCTGTGGGAGCCAGCCTCGGCGCGCGTCTTCGGAGACCGCCGCGCGCCCGGCGGGCCTCGGGCGAGCGGGGCATGCCGACCCCAGCGGGTTGCGGGACGTCCAGCAGCGAGAGGGAGGGGAGAGCGATGCGGGAAGCGTCTAGGGAGCTCGGGCTGCTGGGGCAGCGCGTGGCAGCATCGCGGCTGCACCGGGCAGCCCACCGGTAACTTCCCGCCTACGACCGAGCCAGTTCAGACTTCCTCCTGCAGACGCTCAGCGAGCCGCCGCCGCCGGGTTTCAGAGGGCCTCCGGAGATCGGGAGGGTCCCGGGAAGATCGGGCCAAGCTCCGAGTACGGGGAGTCACTACGGTCCCTGGACGCTGCCAGTCCCGCCGCCCTCTCGCCGAGATCCCAGTAGCTTCGGCGACCCGTGCCACTTCGCCAAGCTCTCGCGGTCCCCCGGCCTCTGCTCCCAGCTCGTTTCACCCGCAGGACAGCGGCCACCAGCCAGCTGTGACCTCGAGCCCAACTGGGTAGCACAGCTTCCTTCCGAGCCGCAGCGCTCTCAGTGACAGTTTCTTTTGTAGCTGGGCTCCCCCAAATCGCCGGTCCCTGCCTCCTTCACTCCTACAGACACTTGAGAGTTGTCCCCCTTTTTGCTCTTTTTCTTCCCTCCTTTCTTTGCTTCTTTTTTCGCTCAAACAATCGCTGCCTCTGTTGCCGTTGCAGTGACGGTGCCGGTTTCTTCTCCCTTTTTTCCGACCTCATCAGCTTTTTTTGAAAAGAAAAAAATTGAGCGCTTTTTGAGTTGAAAAACCCGCCCCCATTTTAACGGCAGAATTTTAAGGAGGCTCCGCAGAGTTGCAGCTCCGCGGGAGCGGGAAGGCCGGGCGCCGCCCACGCCCCGCCCTCCGCCCTCCGCCCTGGTGGCGCTCTCTCCCCTCACCGCCTCGCGCTCCGCCCCCGGCCCGGCGTCCCGACTCCCGCCTCCTCGCTCCCCGCCTCCTCCCCTGGGTCTCTTGCTTTGCTCCCACCCGCCAGCCCCGCGGCCTTCTTCCGCGGGCCCGCGCAAAGGAGTTGGCGACGTGAAACCCCGGGCAGCCGCGAGCTGACGGGGGCAGCGCGTGAGGGGAAGAGGCCTGTTAATTAACGCGGTTGCGTAGAGCCACAGGGCCTTAGAGGCTGGGCGCCGCTGGCTGCTGGAAGGCGGAGAACCAGCCGGCTTCTGCGCTCCCTTGCCAGGCTCTCAAAGATCCGGCGGCCAGGCCTGCGCTGCAGCCTCTTCTGCGGCTCAAGCTGTGTAAACTTGGCCTCCTTTTTTTCCTGCGGGCCCCGGCCTCGCACCTGCCAGCTCGACCCAGGGCCGCGGTGGGCAGAGGTGCCGTGGGGGTGGAGGGAGAGACCCAGAGTGACAGCAACTACCGTGCTCAGCAAAAGTCTTTTATAGAGTGGTTTTTAAGAGTGCTAAAGACATGGTATATAGGTAAGAAATCATGACGAACTCTGAAACCTTAATGTTCCAGGGAATCGAAACTGTGAAATATACCATTTCTTCAGGGAAAGGGAGAAAAGCAATGAACTTTAAAGCACGACTTAAAATAAGTCTTGGGAAGGGTTTTCTAACAAGGCCACTTCTTTATTGGCCCAAGTGCTCACTTTGACTACATAGATAGGCGCTTGTTTTGGGGGGTGGGGGGTGGGGGAAGGGTGTCTAAATGTAAATCATTTATTTAAATAATCGGAGACAACAGTTCTCTCTGTACTTTTAAACTTCCTCTTTTAGCTATGTAACATTAATTAACTACAGCTTTCTATATTTTTTGTTCTTAAAAATATCCAACACGGTTACATGATGCATCCAGTGGTCAAAATGAAACCAAGCAAAAAATGACAAGTGGTCTAATTAGTACCGGCTTCTAGCAAGCATATCCTCAAGCAACATCTGTACTCAGCTCCTTGAAGTATACTGGGAATATTAGCAACAAAAACACACCAGAAACATCTGGATAATCATGTAGCAACAGAGTGGCTGGTAGGTGTGTGTGTATGGGGTCGTGTAAACCGGGAGGAATTTGGCAGTGTTTTCTTTAACTGAATTGTTGAGAAAAAAAAAAATAACCAGAGCTTTTTTCTTAGGTAACAAAACTTGAAATGTGAATCAAGCGTGAACTACACCACGGGAAATTAACTCTTTTCTTATACTTATTTAGACAATTTAACTAGAACATTTAGGATTCCATTTTCTCACCAGTAAATACCATAAACAATACAATTTACTTTTGATTATTCTGGGGACTTACTGTGTAATTTTTTAGTGCAGCTGGAGGGTGTGATGATATAGTAGCACTGTTGGCCTGGAAGAGATAACTGGCATTAATCCAATTTATGAGAATTGCTTTCTAGCATTACTATGGTTTCTTGCTAAGAGAAGATACTGTAATGAGGAAGAACGTTAAGCTGTAACTTATTATAATATGTAGGTACACATATGTTATAATTTTTGTGAAATAAAATACTTACACTCAGTATCAGTAAATAAAATTTATGGCAATTTAAGAGGCATACAGTAGAGCTCAATTAAGATTTTTGCAGGTACTAAGCACTGAAATGATTTTGATATCTTACCACCTCACCTCATATGTAAATAAAATAAAAATAATACTAAATAAAAAATGTGTACAGAAGTCCAACAAAATTGCTTTTGCTGAAATACTAAATCGTTTAAGAAAGTTTTTTTTTTTAACTCTGGTGTAGCTGGTGCCCTAAAGCATATATATGCTTAGTCTGCTTATTGTGTAAGCCAGAAGTGGCAGCACAGAGGTTTTAGCCTTAGCTCAGAGAGCATAAGTAAGTACTACAAAGTACCTCCAGTGAAAATCTAATATTCATTGAGTGCCAGTTCACTGATGTAGAATGCAAAAATATTTCTGCCCTCAGTAAGCTTACATTCTAATATGGTGTACAAGAAAGATGCACAATTAAGTACCTATATATTGAAAATAGTGGTTTTTCTTTTAACATAGTAATGACATATTACTCAAACACTGAAAATAGAGGCTTTATAGTTAGATATTAAATACTTACTGTCATGAAATTTTTTTCAACAGTTCACACTCATTTTAAAGGGCTTATAGAAATATAATTTAGTCAGATTACTTTGTGACTTTTCCTAATTGAGTTAAGCGAGCACAGTTTCTGAATGATTGGCTTTTGGAAATATGTGTATGGTATTTACAATTTCTTTACCTAGTTTCAAAGTCTTCCTCTGTTGTGTTTATAGATCTAACAGAGGTGGAAAGCAGACTGGTACCCCCTGGGGGACCTTTTAATCATTTCATAATTGTGGCTTTGGTATTTTATTTCTGAGATTCAGCAGGCTTTTTCATGTGGGTACTCACATCACTTGTGAAAGTTTTTTGGTAAAGTAAGAAAAAAAATGCCCAGTGAGCAACTCAGAAGCTTAAACATAATAGCAATAATTAATATTTGTATGGCGTTTCATGGTTATAAAATGTGGTGCACACATTTTTTTTTATCTTTACAACAATTCTTTGAGGTGAAATAATTATTCTTGTTTTTTTCAGGTGAAGGAATTGAGGCCTATAGAGATTGTAACTTAAAGCCAGTAAGTTGTAGATAGAGAATTTAAATTCAGATCTCGAGGCCCAAAAATGTGTGCCTCTTTCATTACTTAAGAGTCCAGGATTAGGCACTAAACTTCTAAAGAATATTAAACCACTAGATGAAATATATTTTGATTACTTAAGCGTGGATCTAACTCTGTAGTAGTATTCATCTTCTCATGAATTATAATTGAATAGTATTGTTAAAAACCTTGATTAACTGAACCAAAGGATCAAGGTTAACATCACCAGTAATAAGCCATGTTGATATCATGTGCTGGGAATATGTCACCTTTGTGGTGTTCTTCCCCCAAATCCATAATCTCAGTGTAATTCAGAAAAAACATCAGAGAAAACAAAACCAAAGGACATTCTATAAAGTTCCTAACCACTACTTTTCAAAAGTCAAGACTGAGGAAAATATCACAGATTGGAAAAGGCTAATGAAACATGATGACTAAATATAATGTATGGTGTTCTTGATTGGACCTGGAACAGAAAAAGGACATTAATGTAAAAATCCAGATAGAATCTCCTGAATATAAGTAATAGTATAGTACCAATGTTAATTTCTTAGTTTTGATAGTTGTACCATGGTTGTGTAAGATGATAACATTAGAGGAAGCTGGATAAAGGTGTATAAGAATATTCTGTGCTATCTTTGCAACTATTCTATAAAATAAGATTATTTCAAATAAAAATTTAGCCTAATAACTAAAAATAAACTTTATTATATATATTTTAGAGAAAGACGAAAAAAATTTCCTTTTAAAAGGGTAATGAATATCAGAGAACATGGATATTCTAAAAAAAGATCTATACAGTATTTGAATTAGGCTGAGCTCCATGAGTTAATGTGGTAGACCAACTATGAGAATGGTTAGATTAAAATTAATTTTCTGGCCCTGGCTGGTGTTGCTTAGTGGATTGAGTGCTAGACTGTGAACCAAAGGGTCCTGGTTTGATTCCCAGCTGGGGCACATGCCTGGGTTGTGGGCTGGGTCCCTGGTTGGGAGCGCGTGTGAGAGGCAGCCACACACTGTTGTTTCTCTCCTCTTTCTCCCTCCCTCCCCCTCTGTCTAAAAATAAATAAAATATTAAAAAAATGTAAAGAAGTGAAAAATTATTTCTTTGTTCATGTTTATGTACAGAGAATCTCTCTATATTTTTTCTCTAAGTATGTAACACTGAAGTGAAATTGTTTCTCTTAAGGTAGGAATTCTCAAGAAATGAAAAGTGAATTTTTTCCTCCTTAATTCAGTATTTATTTTTCTTTTATTCTTCTTCCTGAAGTGGATAATTACTCTGGATACTGGCTATCCAACCATGAAGAGTTAGGTCATAGGGAAGAATCAGTTTCATCAGGAACTGTACAAACTTTGCAGCATGGAGGGTGAATTGCAGGGAGGCAACAGGGTGAGTGGAAAGAGCACTAGTTTTGACCTAGGTCTGTCACTTTGTACCATGACTTTGGGAAAATTGTTAACCTCTCAGAGCAGTTTTTTATGCTGTAAAATGGTGATTGTAAGAATTAAATAAGTGTGTGAAGTAACCGTGCATTCTAGACATCCAATAAAAATTAATTCCCAAGTATTAGTTATTATGTGGTTAGAACTTTGCTATGTATGAACTATGATGGATGTAAAAATATATGGGATGAAATGGTTTATAATTTCAAGGAACTTTCAACCTTTGGGGAGAGATTAAAACATGCATAGATGAAACAATTAGAGAAAAAAATTAACAAATTTTATTAGAACATTAAATTGTGTTATAAGATAGTGAAAGCAGTGAGTGGAAAGGAGAAGAATCCTATTAACTTAAGTTTTATGAAAGAATCGGTCCTGAGAAAAGCATTTAGGAATTGGTATACAGAATAATAACAACTGATATGCTTAGAGAGCTTTAAGGTTTTTGGATTTTCACAAGTATTATATTACTCAATATTCACAATTACTCTCTGAGATGTTTTATAAATCACATTTTAGAGATAAAGAAATTGAGACTCAAGTTTTTTTTTTGTTGTTGTTGTTGTTAAGGGGAAGAGTTAGAACTCAAGTGTAGTGAATGCTGACTATGAAATATATGCTTCTTTTGTAAAAATATTTTATGTTTTCCATGCATTTTCTTAATGGTTTTCTCATCACCTGAAGTAGTCATGTCAGAAACTGAAGTCAGAGAGACTAAGTGACACATCTAAGTTCCCCCAGCAAATTAGTTGGGAAAGCATTACTAGAACCCATATGCCTGAAAGTCTAGGGTATTCCCATTTTTCTATATTACTACAATGTTTTAATTTCCAGATAGCCAGAAGGGAGGGAGAAGCGGTGTAGCTCTGGATTTGAATAGGTTTTTTTTTCTTCTGTCATCACAGAGAAAAACCTCAACTTTTCATGGCTGTCTTATCCTAGCCAGGAATCTAGAGACAATTATTCACCTGCCTTGTGCTGAGAGTGACATACATGAATGTGACAACTGAATTGCTACACTTAAATTGCAGTACTGTGTTTCACCTCATGATTCACATTCTAGCTATATTTTGAAATTACTTCCTTAAGGATGGCAATTAAACAAAGACTTCATTGCATGTGAGTATTGAAAGTTGTATTCCTTATCTAATTAATGCTGGTCTAAATACAGATTGGCACAGAGAGTTGTAGGCCAGACTCTTTTCCCTTAAGAAAATGCACAGAATAGACATGAGTCTTGAGAACACCCTAGTCCTCTTGTTTGTGTTCAGAAAACACAAAGACCCAGGTCTTGATTCTATATGGTGATTTCAGTGGTCTGTATTTTAACTCCACAGCAGAAACTCAGCAATCTTACTTCATGCTTTCAGGAATTTACATACTTTCCAAGGCAAGTAAATGCTGTATTACATTTCAAAGATGATATTTTCCCATGTCAATGTTGAACGTAATCCTAGTCACTCTTCTTCCAGTCAGGGCAATTACATATTGTCACACTTCATTCACACGTAGCCTTTGGCTGTTCTTGGCTCAAAGCTTGTCAATTTCTTCCTTTTTCCTTTCTTTAAAATATTTTATTTATTTGCTTTTAGAGAGAGGGGAAGGAGGAGAAGAGAAGCATCCTGCGAGAGAGAAACATCTATCGCTGCCTCTCTCACGCCCCCAACCGGGAACCTGGACGAAATTCAGACATGTGCCCTGACTCGGAGTGGAACTGGCCACCTTTCACTTTGCAGGAGGAAGCCCAACCAACTGGGCCACACCATGGGGGCTCGAAGCCTGTCAATTTCTGACAATTAGTTGAACATTGTAGTAATTGGTAATTTCTTCACTTGTGAAAGTACCTTAAATAGACTGAGTATATTCAAAGCTGGACTCGTTTTCCCCATTTGTAAGATGTGTCCCTGATTTAAAAAATAATAGAAAGGCTTTTTATTTGTCCTACCAAGAAAACGCTCATCTTTTTCTTGGCGTGGATATTCACATATTTCTCAGCTTCCAAGTCTCCCCCATGTATACCATCTGAGGATGCAAATGCAGGCGTCAGGGGGATTGGGATTAAGTGTGACTGTGTGTAAACTGATTTTGACAGTGAGGTTGAATGTAAAAGACTATATGAGGTTGTATTTTGGTGAAACTTCGTTAGGGAAAATGCATATTTATGAAATGCTGTTGGACGGGTGTCACAGTGCGCTAGTTGGTTTGAAGCTTGATATGTATGTGCGTGACTATAACCACGTAAAGCACAGAATCTGACCCCTGTTCCAGCTAGGGGGAAGCGGTACCGCGAAGCCTTTGCTTAATTCCAAACCGGAATAACCTGTTGCGGGACTCCCGCAAACAGAGTTTGGCGTCCCCGCCAGCGGCGCCCGGATCCTCGCCTTGTAGTGGTGCGCCCAGCACTTGACAGAAGGGCAGTCACGTGGCAGCCGCAAAGCGCCGTTTTGCGACCTCGATGACAGGCAAAATGTGCGACAGCCGTGGTGTAAGCCAACCAGGGGCGGAGGCGGCGGCTGGGTTGGAAGAGGAGGAGGCGGAGGCGTTCGCGGCGTTCACCCGCCTGCCTGTTCGCTCGGTTTCCCCGCCCCCGCCGGTCTCGCCGTGGCTGAAGGGAGCTGAATCCGTGCTGTCGCAACCTGACCTCATCCTGGCCGGCTACAGTGAGACCGGATCCGCATCCAAACGAACCTCCCGGTCGGGGCGTCTGCGGTGCGGTCTCTGCGGGGCGCAGGCGGGCGGCCCAGGTTCCTGAAGGTTACCGAGTGCATGAGCTCCTAGTCTCCCGCGCTGCCCCGCCCGCCGGCCCGCGGGTCCGCCCGCCGGCTCGCCCGCCCGCCCCTTGGCGCCGGACGGTGGCGGCGGCGGCGGAGACGGCCGCAGGAGGCGCCGTCTCCCTCCCAGGTGCGCGCTTCGCTCCCGGAGCCGCGGCACTCGGAGGCCGCCATGGCGTCCAACATGGACCGGGAGATGATCCTGGCGGATTTTCAGGTGAAGTATCTGGCCCTGTCCCCTTCCCACCTCAAACCTCGTGGGTTCCCAGAGCCAGAAGGGTGGCCTCTTCCCAGCGTTTATTTGAGCACTGCAGTGGTTTGGGGTGATACCCTGT
The DNA here is from genome assembly GCA_004027735.1 of Carollia perspicillata. Classification (NCBI taxonomy): domain Eukaryota; kingdom Metazoa; phylum Chordata; class Mammalia; order Chiroptera; family Phyllostomidae; genus Carollia; species Carollia perspicillata. The sequence goes on from PVKM010003256.1 coordinate 45,105, forward strand.
ACGTGGCTTGGGTGTGTGTGTTGAGCCACGGGGAACGTGTGATTCTTAGGCTGTGTATATTGAATGAGTGTAAAATGTGTTAGGTACGGCTTGAATGGGACTTGTAGGGTGAAGGGGTGTTATGGTAATTGGGTTATGAATGTGAACTGTGTAGTGTTTCCTGTATTATATGCGGCATGTGTAGAATTGGGGGCTTTTAAGTATGAGGTGTTTTGGGTCAGGAGTTTGGGTTCTTCCATGAGAGTGTGTTGTATGGAGTATGGGTGTGGAGCTTGTATGGGTATGGAGTTTGGGATGTTGTGGGTGTATTGTATTTAGGAGAGAGTAAAAAAAGATGGTGAAGAGGAGGTGGTGAGGGTAGCGGGGCATCCTGGTGGGTTTCAAGAAGAAATAAACATTTGAGACGTTGATGCTTTATTGGAATCTTTGGAGGTTAGGAAGATTAGCAGGAGTCAAATAAATTCTATATACTATAGTATCTTTGCAGTGAATTCACAAACTTAATAAATTATTAATTCGTATTTGCAGATTCTCCTTTCCTACAGCTTTGAATTGCTTGGGTGGTGTCCTTTCTCAGCCAGTAATTTAAAGGATAGTAACACTGGCATGTCTAAGGGGAGGCCTTTTGAAAGTAGAGCTGTATGCATTATGAAAGACTTGGAGTTAGAACCAGTACCCTGTGAACACCACCTTTGGCCTTTTGAGTTTGGTGAAAATATTGTAGTTAGATCTTTTTAACCATTCATTTTGGCATTAAGTTAGAAGCTGTTATGTACAGGCAGACTTCCCTCTTTAACACGGTCACCGTTGTACATGGTGTAACACTGACATTTTAGGTAATGTTTTTCCTTACTCAGATTTTGTTGGGTTTTTCTTCCTCATTGATTCTTTGACTATTTTTTAAGTTCCTTTTTTTCTCAGCTTAATATTCTGACCCATTTCCAGAGTTTGCTCTTCTGATTACCCAGTGGTATTTGTTATTAGGAATATGCATATATCTGCATTTGATTATATTGTAACTTCCAAACTCAGACAGAAAGAAGTTTTCTCAAATTAAGTTGACCACAAGATTTTAGTGTTTTGTAGGATTAGGATTAGCCTGAGATATTGCCTGTCTAAATCTTTTCATCGTCCTTTCTCCCCCTCCAATGCAGTTGTTTATCTAATGTGAAATTCAGTTGTTTGAAAAAAGGACTCTATATTTCCAGGAGCAGTTTTGTCCTATTATAAAATGTTTATGTTCTGATAGGAATGGCTTCAGAAAGTGACAAAAAGTGTGCTTTACCTCATTAAAAGCTTTAAGGTAATTATGACTTAGTTTTGATTTCCCCAAACTTTTTACTTCCTGTAATAACTTGTAACGGCTTACTCTCTTTTCTTTTGCTTAATTTTTTCTTTTATTTCTTTTTTGTTGTTGTTGTTACTGTTTTGTTTGCTTGATCTCTTCTTACTTTTGACAATTATCAATATTATGCATATTGTGAACCTTATTGGCCAAGGACAGGAAATTTAGGATTCTTGTACTTACAGGCAAAGTAAGATTTTTCTGATAAGCATTGGGATTACAGGTGAGAAAATTTAGATTACAGCTGAGGCTTAATTGGGCAAGCATTTTGATTACATTAATACACTCTAATAAGTTTTTGTCTTCAAACCAATGGCAGTTTTTGAATAATTATTTACAAAATGGAAAAAAGCATTGGCAGTGAACAATTGTTTGCTAAATGGTTGAGCTGATTTCATATTGTTAAATAGTTAAGAAAATTTTATGGTAGAATAAAAAGTTACTTAGAAAACTATACACATCTTATGTACATTAGCCTTTTCTGTGTGTTTAGGAACGTTGTATTTCTCTTACAAATGATGATTCCAGATCAGTTTGCTCTTGTGGACTTAGTTTTAAAATAGACTGTTTTTTCTGTTTTTTAATATTATACAAGATTTTTATAGAATTAACTTTTAAAATTAGCATTTATCCAGTTATCAGAACCAGATAATGTATGTATATATTTATTCATTAAAGCCTTTATTTATTTATTTTTAGAGAGGGATAGGGAGGGATAAAGAGAGGGAGAGAAATATTGATGTGTGAGAGATACTTAGATCAGTTGTCTCTTGCACGCCCCCAACCAGGGACCTGGCCCACAACCCAGGCATGTGCCCTGACTGGGAATCACAGTAGCAACCTTTCAGTTCAGAGGCCAGTACTTAATCCACTGAGCCACGCCACCCAGAGTAGAACCAGGTAATTTATGTTAAAGATTGCCGCTGAATACTTGGAATGTGGATACTTGGATGATACTGGTTTCTTCTATAACTGGGTAGATAAGTTTCCCACTCAAAAGTGAACATAGTAAAGTTATATTCTATTTACTTTGTATGTTATGAAAATTAAAAATAGTTTTGAGAGCTCAGTTTATCCTTTAAAAATAGGGACATGATTTTTAAATGTGATTAGATTTTAAAATAAAGTTTCAGATTTTGATTATTGCTGGATGATAGATTCTTATAAATTCAGTGTCTAAATATGGAAGAAACTTTTGGGAAGGATTTTTGTATTGCCTCTAACTATTTTCAACTCAATAGAGAAGGTATTTCTGTTGAAATTAGTGGAGGAATGGATAACAATCATATGAGGTAAGTAGAACATAATTTTACTATGTTCAAGTTGGGTGGGGAAATTGATTCGCTCAGCTATGGAAGAAACCAGTATCATTCGTGTATCCAGATTCTAAGTCTTTACTATAATTATACACACACATATATGCTTGTTTATACATATATAAAAGTAAATAAAACCTGGTTTCTTATGAGTGGATGGAAGATTGCAGCTGAAACTTAATGGGATAGGTTTGGGACTTTGTAGATGAGTGAACTCATTTCAAAGCAAATAAATTCGAAATTGTCCTCTAAAAGATTCCCCCCCTCCCCAAATAAAAACAGCTCCCAATTAAAACAAGATTTAAATTGTGGTGAAATACACATAATATTTAGTTTGCCATCTTAACCATTTTTAAGTGTCCTGTTTAGTGATATTAAATTTATTCACTTGAGGCAACCATTACCACCATCCACCTCCAGAGCTCTTTATCTTGAAGGACTGTAACTCTGTACCCATTAAATAGTAATTTCTCATCTTTCCCCTGCCCAGCCCCTGGCAGCTATCATTCTAAGCTCTGTCTCTATGAATGTGGATACTTTAGGTAACTCATATAAGTGGAGTCATATAGTATTTGTCCTTTTGTGACTGTCTTATTTCACTTAGCATAATGTCTCCAGTGTTCATCCGTATTGTAGCATGTGTCAGAATTTCCTTTTGAAGGCGGAATAATATTACATTATATGTATATACACCATATTTTGTTTATCCATTTATCTGCTAATGGACACTTTTTTCCATGTTTTGGCTATTGTAAATCACTAATGAAGTTATGAGCATGGTGTACAAATATCTGTTCGAGTCCCTGCTTTCAGTTCTTTTGGGTATATACCTAGAAGTGGAATTATTGGATCATATGGTATTTTTGCTTTTGATCTTTTGGAGGAACTGCCATACTGTTTTTCACAGCAGCTGCACCACCAAAATTTTGAATGCAGAGAATGATAGCATCCTATTTAATCAATTATTTGTAAATTTAACTCTGAGCAAGTGAGTTTAGAACTTGGAATAGTCTAATAAAAATCAGCTTTAAATGTAATAGTGTTAGTATAGTATGTTGCTGGTAAAGGAATGAATAGACTCGTACACCTACAGTTTTGGCTGTCCAGAGCCAGGAGGGGGTGTAAAGGAATTTCCTGGGTTTAGAAAACAGACAGGCATTGATGAATCACGAGATATTTTTTCTTTCTTAATGTCTTTTTATAACAAAGAGATGCATTCAGGTGAAAGTTCCAAATCTTATTCTTTTTGTAATTGAGAATTCTTTAACTTTTTTTTTTAGATTAAGTGTAGAACAAAAATCATTTGATCAGACTAACTTTTGAGACTGCATTTCGTTTGTTTACAGATGCAAAAATGGTTATCCAAATAGAATTGTGGTTGCTATCAGATCATTTCAGTAGTTACCTCTTAACTTTGGATCCAGATGAACTAAAAATGAGGCTCCCCCCTTTGAGTTAATGTCATGTTAATTTCCTTTTTTAAAAATTTATTTATTTTAAAGAGAGACATACAGATAGACATCAGTTTGTTGTTCCACTTATTTATGCACTCATTGGTTGATTCTTGTATGTGCCCTGACTGGGCATATAGGTGTTTGACTGGGGATCAAACCTGCAACCTTGGTATACTGGGACAATGCTAAAACCAGCCAAGCTACTAGGCCACAGTTGTCAGGCTAATTCCTTTTTCCTCTAAGATAACATTTTTATAACATGATTTATCTGGGAACAAAAAAGAGTGGTGTAGCCATTTAGATTAGTCTAAATGTTGGCTTCATGTTTTTTTATTTGTGTTTCTTTTACTGATAATATAAAGACATAGATTGTAACACTACTTAGGTGATGTAAAAAAAAGAACAACTCTCATTAGTGTTATTTTCTTTCAGACTTTTTCAGGAACAAAACCTTATCTGCCTTGCTAGAAAGTATTCATTTTGAACCTAGCTCAGTGGTCACAGATTCCCTTTATTTCTTTTCTAATTTGACATTGGTTTTTATGTTACTTTCAGTTATGTTTCCTGGTCTACACAGTTGTGCTTTTGTTTTCTCCTTCTGGTCTTTCCAACTAGTAATACCTTTGCTGCCTAAATTGCTTTATACATTTTCATATATTGGATTATCACTGTGGGGCTTTTAGGTTTTCATGTGTTTATCCACTCTTCTTTGAAACATGGATTCTTTCATGACTCTACTGGTAACTCACTTGTAGGTAGTTTCTGCTCCTTCATAACATTTTTTTTTCGTAATGAAGCTGTAAATCCCTCTTCTTTCTTTTTTGGTTTGACACAAGGAGATACCTTTTACAGATGATCAGGTGTGTGTAGGGTGGTATGGCTGTAGACAAGATACCTTTTACAAAAGAGTGTATCAGACTTTGCAAGTAAAAATAGTATCAATCCAAAAGGATAGGTATCTTTTGAGATGTTGTGGATTAGGGACTAAATTAAGTATTCATGGAACATCATATACATTTAAGAGAGGTTACTTTGTGCAGGAGATTTAGTGCAGTGGCCAAAAGTAGTCTTGTTATCATCCTTTCTTTATTTACTGTCCTCTTTATTTATCAGAGGGACAAATGATGTTTTAGTTTTGGGTTGTCCGTCATTGGGAAAAAAATAAGGTTTTGTCATGTAGAATGAAGTTTAGTAGTTAGTGGTTAAGAACATGGACTTTGAAATCAGTTCACTTGGATTTAAATCACAGCTGTGCCACTCACTCATCTGATCTCTGACTAGTCACTTCACACCTGTTTGCCTCAGTTTCCCTGAAACTGAAAATGAGTATGAAAAATGAGTTAATCTGTAAAGCAGGGCTGTCAAACTCATTTTCGCAGTTGCCTTCAAAGAGCCAAAACAATTTTAGGACTATATAAATGTAACTAACTACTCTTTAACTGTTAAGGAATTGAAATTACATTTAGCCCTTTGAAGGCAACCCCAAGGCTGATGTGGGCCCTGGTGAAAATGAGTTTGACACCCCTGGTGTAAAGTAATTAGAACAGGTGTCTGACATAGAAAGTGTTCAACACATTTTAGCTGTTATTTTCATTTTTGACAATTTTAAGGTACGTGGTTATTTTCTTCAGAGTACTTCAGAGATCGTCTGTTTCCAGCTTTTCATTTTTCCTTTTGTGGAAGTTGAGACCCGGAAAAAGCAAGTGACTTGTCCAGTGTCATTGGTTTTAAACAAAGATTTTATCCAGATATACATAAGAGTGTTCATTTTCTAGTTTAATTTTTCAGATAGCTTGGCATTTTAGAGGGAAACAGAACTACCAGGCAGAAATTTCTCTAAATGATAAAACTTACATATAAAATAAATTAACAGTGCCTGGCATATAGCAGACACACTATGAGGAAGGAAGGAAAGGAAAGGAGGGAGGGAGGAAGGGACAGACAGACAGAGGGTCAGATAGAGGAAGGAAGGGAGGGGGCTGGCCGGCACTTTGTCTGGTCCTTCCTATTCTACCATTCATTCCAGTCTAGTGACATGTTTCTAAGCTCAAAGGTTGTCAGAGTCTTCAGATTTCTTGAGTGTGGTTGGGTTGATGCCTGTTATTTGCCCAACTGATTTTACGCACTCGGGAAATTATCACCTATAAACTGGCTGCCTGTTTTTGTACATAAAGTTTTATTGGGACACAGCCACACCCATTCATTTACCTATTGTTTTTGACTGCTTTCTTGGTGCAGTGACAGAGGAAGAGTAGTTGAGACAGACTTTGTGGCCCGCAAGCCTAAAATATTTACTGTCTGGGCCTTTAAGATAAAGTTATCTCCCACCCACACCCCCGATGAAACCAGTACTTTTCTTTCTAGGTTTCAGTAACTACAAAGTACTAGAACATTTGCGTGCCTCACAGAGAATTATACGGTTACATATATTATACAGTTATATATAATACTGTAAACATTCTATGGTTACAACTCCGCAGGAGGCAGTTGTTAGAATGTTGCACTTAGGCAGACCAGAGCTCTAGTTTTTTTCTGGCTTTTTGCTTTGCTTTTTTTTTTTTTGGCTGTGGTTCTTTGAGAAAGTCATTTATCCTTTCCAGGTATCAGATATTCATTCTATAAAATTGAGGTCTGTCCAGAGTTATATCTAACCAAAAGCAGAAGACTGGACTAGATCAGGTATTCAAATAGAGTCTGGACAATCACTTTGTGGTGGTGGGGTTGAAGGTGTTCATTTATAATTTAGGTAATTGATCTGGATTAGGATTCAGCAAACTACATCCTGAGGGCCAACCCACCGCCTGTTTTTGTTAATAAAGTTTTGTTGGAAGACAGTCATGCATATTAGAGTTTAGCAGTTGATTGCATGGCCTAGAAAGATTAAAATATCTTTTCTGCTCCTTATAGGAAAGTTTGCTAATCCCTGATTGAGATCAGTGGTTTTCAACTGTGGGTGATTCCTATTCTCCAGGGGCTGTTAGGCACTCACTGTCTGTAGAATTTTTGGTTGTTACAGCTGGGGGTTGCTACTGGCATGTAGTGGGCCAGCGGTCCTGCTAAACATTCTATAATGCACACAATATCCTCCCAAACTGAAGAATTATCTACCTTCAAATATCAGTAGTGCTGAAAAAGGTAGATCTAAATCAGTGGTTCTTAAACTGTAGCTTGCATAAGAAGAACCTGGACTTGTTAAACTACTGGTAGTTGGACGCCCACCCCAGAGTTTCTGTTTCAATGGATCTTGGGAGGAGCCTGCAAATTTGCATTTCTTCCAGGACTCAGATCATGCTGATATTTCTGATCCAAGGACTACACTTGAGAACATCTAGATGACTTTCGAAGTTACATCCATTCCTATGATTCTTTGATTTTTGTGATCTTATGTACTGCTCCATTTTTATGACTTAGGAAAATTAAGTATTTCAGTATATAAACAAGTATGCTCACAGTAGAATATGATATTTCATGACTCCATGTCTTTGAAACCTCCCCCCTCTTTTTTATTTCCCTTGGAAACCTATTTAGCTTTCAAAATCCATCGCTTACCTTTTGCTTATAACATCTGTGTCCAGTAAGGCTAGTCATTTCTTATGTATCTCATGCAGTTTCTCTTCATTTGAGTCCTGTGTCAGATTCTCAACAATCACTTCAGATGTTTCTTTCCCCTACTGTCAACTTTTGGAGTGAACAACTGCCTGGGCCTTAACCATCTGTTCCTACAGTATCGAGTAAGAGATACTCAGTGGTTTTTTAAAAAAAGATTTTATTTATTTTTTGTATTTAATTTATTTATTTTTAGAGAGAGGGGAAGGAAGGGAGAAGGAGAAGGAGAGAAACATCAATGTGTGGTTGCCTGTCTCGTGCCCCCCACTGGGGACCTGGCCTGCAACCCAGGCATGTGCCCTGACTGGGAATTGAACTGGAGACCCTTTGGTTCACAGGCCAGCACTCAATCCACTGAGCCACATGTGCCAAGGCTAAAGATTTTATTTATTTTTAGAGAGAGGGAAGGGAGGGAGAAAGAGTAAGAGAAACATTGATGTATGAGAGAAACATTGACCAGTTGCCTCTTGCTCGCCCCCAACTGGGGACCTGGCCTGCAACCCAGGCATGTGCCCTGACAGGGAATTGAACCAGCAACCCTTTGGTTCTTAGGCTGACCCTCAATCCACTGAACCACATCAGCCAGTGCCTCAGTGAATTTTTTTGAAAGAATATTATAGTGTGGTACAAATACATAGAGTAGAATTATAAATTTTAATGTATTTTAGGCATCTATCCTTTGCTGACTTATTATTTTGAATAATAAAATCTAGTCATTGAGAGAATAAAAATTGGAGTATTTCATTGAATTGAGGGTTATAACTTCAAAGTGACCCATTTATAGAAGGAGTCTGGCAAAATTAACAGAATAATTGTACCTGCCTTTTTCTACTTATTTGTGTTTATAGAGGAATAGTTAAGATAGAAAGGATGAGATGTTAAGTTGTGATAAAGAAAAGCAGAAAACTTGGCAGGTTATATGCACCATTATTAATGGCTTTAGAGTTAGGTTTCAGTCATTTTTTTTGTTTTGTTGTTTTCCCTCTCTGCAATTTACTCTGGTTCCTTGGATTCTTTAATGACTGAGCTGTAGCAGAAATGTTAGTGACAGGAAAGCTTTGTCTCTGTGCCCTCGAGGCTCACCACCCTCTTCCTCCCCCATGGAACCTAAAATTAAAATGCTCACTTGTGAGTCCATCCCCATTTTCCTTGTTTACTCCCCTCCCCCCAGCTGTCACCAAAGTGTTGTCCATGTCCATGTGTCCTTTCTCCTCGATCTCTCCACCCCTCACCTCCTCTCTCCTCACCAACCCTGCATCCGTCATCCTATTTTCCATCTATGAATCTGTCCTCATGGACATGGACAACCATGTGGTGATTGCTGGAGGGAGGGGAGCATAAGGGGACTTGTGTCTCCACTTCACTTTAACTACATAGCAAAGTATACAACTAAAATTGACTTGAAAAAAGTTCGACCATGGAGGAGGAATTAGCATTTACTTATTTATTTATTTACATTACATTATTTACATTAGCACTTATTTATTTATTTGCTTCAGGCATGAAACAGCTCTGGCCACCAACACAGGCATCAGGCTAGGATGAGCTAAGGACTGTGCCTCTACTTTGCCCCTGTCTGATATAACAGCAATACCACCAATCAGGTGTCTCCTTGCCCATTGCCAGGGCTAGCAAATAGCTTTTGATTGCTTTGTATGTGTCAGCTACTGTGCTAGGCTCTTAACATCTAAATTCTGTAGTGACCCTGTGTTGGGATCCAGTGATACAATTTTCCCTGGTTTCTATATGCCTTGTGAGCAGAAGCACTGATTGCCTTTGTTTCTGTTTGTTCAAGGATGTTTGTGTAGATAGAGATAGTGTCTCCCTTTAGAGCAAAGGAGCATGAGTGGCATCTTTTTTTTTTAGAGTTGAAAGTGAAAATGAGCTTATTAGTGAAGCAGTGGGACAGAAAGATGGCTACTCCTCAGGCAGAGCATCCCATAGTATTCCTTTTGAAAGATTTGGGTTCTCTAGGCTCTGGGCTCCTCTTATGTAATCAGCCCACTGGATGTGCAGGTGTCAGTTGGCCTACTTTGTGTTGCCCTGTGGGAAATGGTACTGGGGAACTGTGTAAGAAAATGCTGATGTTCTGACTACAGATATTGCCATGAGTCATGAAGTTCATTTTCTCCAACCCAGGAGGCTAGGTCTTTGGCCAGCATCCATGAAATTGGCAGGCTAACTTGTTAGCTTGCAAGTATGGTAAAATCTCAGGTCCTTCATTGCTCTTAGTAGTTTTGGCAACAAGGATGGAATGTTTGCAGACACAGGACTTTTTGAAGGAAGGGCGAGGGTCACACTGGCTGGTTAACAGAATTTGGGGAAAGTCTATGGGAATGGGTAGCAAAATGTTGAACAAATTGTTAAATAGTCCTCTCTATTTTATTGCCTGTTAATGATGAGGATTAGGAGGTGGTTGCCGACTGAGGACCAAGAAGTAGTTTGAAAGACAGTTGCCTGAACATTCCTCTGGTGGTTGCTAACTCTCCAATATTCTCTCTGGTAGGGTTTCCACTCCCTCACCCCCACACCAATCTATCTGTCAGAGACTCCACTCAGTGTAACAATTAGAATTAGTAAGTACTAAGATTTGTCTTGGCTAGGCAGAAGTTTCTGCCTCTGTTCAGACAACACAGACATTTGTACACTTACACTTACGTGTGAAAGAAGGCAAATTTGCAGCCTCTGTTGGAAGAAATCAAAGTTGTTTTCATTAGAATTTTCACTGCTTTGTCTGAAATGAGAGGATGGGGGTGCATAATGTCTTATGGCTCAACCTGTCCTTTAGAGGAAGCTTTATTTCCTAGTAATTCATTGTTCGAAGCAAAGAAACTGACTCTATAGGGTCCTCAGTTCATAGAGGTTTCCTGAAACCTGCACTTGGTGTGTTAGTGGTTCAGCCAGGCTGAAACTGATTGTGTCTCCTTGTCTTCTGGGCTTGTACAGCCTCTGCACCACCTATACAGTCTGATAATGGATGTAGTTGCCCTGTTTCGTGGACAGAAGTCAAGGCTGTTCTTATAGTTCTGGCCATTACTCTCTTTCATGAAGTTTGTATTTCTGCTGACGTTTGGTCTGTTGCCAATGACCTAGCTATTTGGTCTGCCACTTGGAAACTATAGAGTGGCAGATTAAAGACAGCTCTCTTTGAAGTTGTGAATTGTGGAAACATTGTAGTTGCTGGTCAGAATGCCTGGATCACTCATGTAGGTGCCCACAGGAAGGGCCTGTTCTTTCCTGAACCTCACTGGAATCAGGCCTTTGATTGAGCCTGCACTGCCTAGAGCCTTTATTCTTGTCTGGATCTATCATTGTATCAGATGTGACATCACATCAACTATCATCAACTGTGCAAGGAATTTATTTTTCTGATGCAGACAGTACTACCGCATGCCAGACTTGTAACTCCTGCCAGAAGTTGACCTGTTTGTCATATAATGAGAGAAGTCACCTTCCATGGGATTTGGTCTCTGCCTGCTTTTAGCAAACTGACTATGCTGAACCTCTGACCTCCCACTTAGAGGTATCGGTGGTGCTTCACTGATGTTGACATTTTTTCTGCCCATGGTGTTGGTGTTCTAGCCTAGTTAGGTGACTGGCCACACTGTTATGGCCCTTGAAACTAATCTCTGCTATGAGATTTCAGGTTTTCTGGATCATTTACAGTCTGATGATGGTGAATTTTTTATTATAAAAGCCAATCAACAATAAGCTGATAGTCAAGATATTTGAGGGACCTTCCATGTTTTACTTGTCCACAGGCATCTGGTATGTGGATGAATGTTGATATTGGAACAGCTTCCTCCTTAGTAAGTCAGTTTGGTCACTGAATGCAGCTATCACCAGAAAAGGGATCATATCATCTTGGTCACTTCCTGGGTAGTGATCAGGACAGAAGGGGTAGGAAGTTATATAGCCTTATTCTGACAATTCAGGATTCCATTCTGACCGTTTCTGGGCATGATGTTTTTTTTCTTATCAGCAGCATCCCAAGGCTACTACTAGGTTGGTAAACCTTCTATGTGGCAGCTCTCCAAAAGGTGGCCTAGGGGATTCAAACTTAATTCTGGTTCAGCCACCTGTATTTTCTTGTTGGGTTGATACAGTCCTAGGTCATAAGGATAATGATTACTTGGTTGAGTACACTGCTTGCTTAGTCCCCTCCCCACCCTGCCCTGCTGTAGTGGCCCTTGTGGGTCAGTAGGGATCATAAATAGGTTTCTGTAGGTTCTATAAAATTCCCTTGACCCTCTTGTATCTGACATTTCCATATAAAAGGCCTGAGTGTGAGTAGGAGATGATGATTGAAAAAAAGATGAAGTTATATTATAGCTACTAGAAGGGGACATAATGATTTTATGGCAGTGGAGGGGAGAGTAACAATCTCAACACCTGGGGAGGGAATACTTTAGAGCCCAGAAAGTTTGGGGAGGGAAAAGATGTTAATATTCTTTGTCTTTCAGAACCACACTGAAGCCTAATCAGTATGTACTGTCTAATCTGTGAGAGCCATTGTTATTATTCCCATTTGAAAGATGAAAAAGTAGATGCGTAAATAGGTTAAGTAATTATCTAATGACAGATAGTCATTACAGGGCTGGGTTTGGCACTCAGGTCTGCTCTACTCTAAAGTCAAGTTTACAGTCTAATATATCCATATTTCTCAAACAGGTATGCTAGGGAGTACTCACTCAAAACTACCCAGTAAATAGGCACATATTCTTACAGCACCAATTTGAAAGACAGTTAAGAAGAATTATGTGATTTTTAAAATTAAAACAACTATCATAAAGTCAATCTAAATTTTGCATGAATTTGAAATAGTAAATGAAATTTCAAAGAAATTATAGGGATATGGCTTACTTTTTGGTTCATTCCTCCCCTCCTCCCATGGGGGTGAATGTGATTCATTTCCTCTATCATTATGACTATAGTAGTTGAAAAAAAAAAAGTAATTACTGTACTTTATAAGGTTAGATTTTAAAAAAACAATCAAAGCTATGTCCAGTTTTTCTTTTTTTTTATTCCTTCATCCTATTGTAGCTTTATGAAACACACACAAAAGAAAAATAAAGTTCTCCTGGTGTCCTTGGATTTATAGAGGCTATTAGAGGGATCAAAAGAAGAAAAAACTGGGATTCATTGATTTATGAAGCTGTATGTGGCAATGATTGCTGTTGGGATTTAGTACTTCAGTAAGAGATTATCCTGTCACTGGTATTTCTTTTTAACTTCACTTTTACATTTATCAGTATCGATAAAGTATTTTGTTGTTATAAATCTATATCATGCTAAGTAATTTTGTCTCGCTTTTCTGGGAGTACTGTCAGTTTTTGGTATATTACTTAGGTCCTAGTAGTGGGACTTGAAGCAGAAGTAATGATGCTCTGGCAAAATAGTAGAATTGGTTCCAGCTAAGGCAAGCTGGCCCAAAGTTTTGATGTGGAGTTTGTTTTAAACCACATTGTATTTTAGAGGGAAATATTACTTAGTGATTACTTTGGAATAACATAGTAAAATATTTTGCCAAGCTGACTGGATTTTTAATGAAATTCAATAGTCATGTTTTTTAAGCATGATAATCTATTGGCTTATGTTTTTTATGTTTTTGAAGATTTTATTTATTTTTAGAGAGAGAGTAAGGGAGGGAGAAAGAGAGGGAGAGAAATGTCAGTGTGTGGTTGCCTCTCATGCGCCCCCACTGGGGACCTGGCCCTCAACCCAGGCATGTGCCCTGACTGGGAATTGAACCAACTCCCCTTTGCTTTACAGTCTGGTGCTCAGTCTACTGAGCCACACCAGCCAGGAGAGACTTCTGATTTTTTAAATAGAGTCTTTATCTTTTAGAGATACATACTGAAATATTTATGGGTGAAGTGATATGATTTTGGAAATTTACTTCAGAACAGTCTGGGAGGGGTTTGGGTTTGGGGTTGATGGGGAGTGAAAAAAGATTGGCTATAACTTGGTAATTGTTGAAGCGGATATCGTGTTCATGGCTGTTCATTGTATTACTATGTCTACTCTAGTATGTGCTTGAAAATTTTCATAATTAAAAAAGATGTTCTGCCAA
>PVKM010003257.1:0-11091 GCA_004027735.1 Carollia perspicillata
ACTAAGCGGTCACCTAAAAGAGGAGCAGAGCCACAGAAATGGAAGGTTAGCAACAGGGGAGTGGGAGGAGAGGGTGGGGAGAAGGTACAGGGAATAAGTAGCATAGACGGTGGGGAGAAAATAGACAGGGAGAGGGCAAGAGTAGTGTGGGAAATGTAGAAGCTAAAGAACTTATGATACATGGACATGAACTAAAGAGAGGGAGTGTGGGTGGGAGGGGGTTGGCAGGGTGGAGGGGAATGAAGGGGGAAATGGGAGAACTGTAATGGCATAATCAATAAAATAGTTAAAAAAAAAAAAAAAAAGAAAGTGGATAAGCACTTGTGTGAAACTAGCATCAAATCCCAGAGATGTCAAATCTCTGGTATTTCACATCCATGCAGCTTTGGCTAAGTCCTCCAGGTTCCTATGAAATACAAATGAGTCAACATATGTAACATTTCATATTCAAAGTGTTTCTTCCTTTCACTCTTACATGGCAGGCATTATGTGCTAGACGCTCATATGATTTATCTCTTAAAACTGTGTAATGTGATTTTTAAAGCTCAAGAAATTAATGTTCTTATGAGGGACCATTTACGAAGATCAGTTATAGTCAAATGCTGTACTCTTCTTGACTTAAAAGCAGAAGTAATGTCTAAAAGTGCTTTTAGTGTGGATCTTTCCATTAAATTACTTTTCATGAAATAAAGTAGTATACTTACTAATACATACGTTACTGGTCTTATCTACTATGATAAACTGGATTTTAAGCAATCAGAAAATTCATCACTTTAAAAATATATGGTTCTATGTGAATACACACTTATGTACCTAAGAATATATTTCAGAAGATGTAGAAAATAATGAAACAAAAATAATTTTGAACCATTAGGGAGAAGTAATTCTGAAACTGCAATTTAAAAAGATAGTGCAACAACTGAGATTAAAAGCCTACATTTGAAACCAGGCTGCCTGGGGCTGAATTCCAGCCCCCATACATTAGCACTGTAGCCCTGGACCACTTAACTTATCTTTTTGTACCTTAGTTTCCTCATCTATGGAATAGGGACAATGACCATTTCTACCTCCTAGGATTACTACATAAATGAAATGGGGTTAACACATGTAACGTGCATAGGATCGTAGCAGGCATAGGGTAGGCACTGTCTATACTCAAAATCATCGTTAGTTTGCAAATCATTGAAACATTTCTTTCCTATTACATCTATATTGGCTGTGTGTACACACAATTTTCATGACATTTAACCTGTAATGCCAAAAACCAGGAATACTTATAATAAACTATAAGCATAATAAAACTTTATAACAAGTTCTGTTTTTAACAATAATATTCTTACCCCAAGGTAGTAGGGAGGCATTGTCTTCAAATAACTTTCAAACGACTGTCTCCATTTCAGTGTTGGTTTTGCTTTATGTACTTTAAACAGGTCATCTATAAATATATAATATAAAGAAACTATCATCACTCATTTTCACAGATGAAAATCAGGGCAGGTAAGTTTCTTATTTATGAGAGGAAGAATAACATGAGATACAAGCTTTTAACAAAAGTGGTAAAATTCTGGGTTCTGTAATTTTCAATCAGTAACACCATTAAAAAATGAAAAGGTGCCAATTATGGTCCAGAACTACCTGTAACGATAAAAGTGGAATCAGGAAACACAAAGGAAAACTGTGCCCTATCTAGACCTAGACATGAGACAGGCTCGAGGACATAAGCAGAGTATGTACAAAGCTCTCTATAAATACATCTACTAATATTGTGACCATAACTTTCAAATCTGAGGTGACTCCATAAAGGAAAATTAGCCTTTTCCAACAGTACTCAAAAATTACAACCCTTTGGTGCCCAGAAACTAACTTCAGGCTGTCCCACTGTTCTGGAACAAACTCATTCATTTAGGAAAACATCTGCCAAGTGGAAACGTGCGCTGAGCCCAGGAGACGGCGACAGGCGTGACTTACCTAAAAGGGGGAGGAGGACAGGGTAGTTGTAAGGCATCACAAAGAGGTTGACGCAGTTCAGCGCTGTACTGGCTTTCAAGTAACCAAACGGGTGACCCAGTTCACTGTATTTTGCACTATTGCTCACATATACCTGTTAAAAAGGAGTGATTAAAACTTCCTATTTTTTATTATTTTTTAAATTTTAGTTGTTGTTCAAGGACAGCGTTCTGTCTTGTACTCCCATCCCCGCCCACCCACACACCCAGCCCTCCCCCCTCCCTCCCATTTCCAACCCCCCCCTCAGTTTTTGTCCATGTGTCTTTCATACTTGTTCCTGAAAACTTCCTATTTTTATGAAGGTTAAAATCTTTACAGATTATGTAAACCATTGACTCAATTTAACTTTTTAAGAAACACAACTTAGGTAATTGATCAGCTCACCTGCCAACATGTTTGAGGAGATTTCCTTTCCAGGATAAACTGAGTCAGTGGTGAAGGTTCCAACTCGTATTTGTCAAAAGGCAATTTGTCGATAACCATTGGTTCACAGTCTGTACAGGAAAACTTCACTACAGGATGAGACGTACGAGGTGGCTGGAGAGGAAAGTCTTATTACTACTTATGCAGGATACCAGAAACAAGCTCATTTTCAGTATCCCTCACTACCAAAATGGACTCTAACTAGTTCTGCTAGTTAGAGAATCTTGGAAATGCAAAGAATCTTGGAAGGAATCTTGAAAATGCAAAGCTTAAATTATTTAATCTTCAAAAGAAAGACAAAACACTTCAAAATCTACACAAAATGAAAATCTCTTTAGGTTTAAAATATAAATTTTTGGAATTAAGTATTCATTTTCATATTCAAGGAATATACAGAAACCTTTAGTTTTAAGTACCCACTTGTAGCAATTTAATTACTTGTATAGAGTAGTGGCTTCCAAACTGATTGATCATACACCTTGGTCAGTAAAAGTTGTTGAATATACTATAAATTAGGACATTATACATTTTAAAATTATTTGTAAATGTGGGACGGGCACCAGGCAGAAGGCATGTTTCCTGGGAAGATCTGAACTGCCCCCACCCTCCTCTCCTGGGTCCTCCTGTCCTTCGGCCAGGGGGGTGAGGGGAGCCCTGGGGACATAGTGATCCCCAGCCTGCGATCCTGAATCATCGTGACTTAACTACTAATACTGGTTGGAAATTGGAAAATAAATAAAACCTCACTGATCAGAGACTGGTGAGGAAAATATGAGCTATCGGTAAACAATTTGAAATTTCATAGCTATAAAGGACTCTCTTAGCCTCAGCCACTCTGTACACTGGCGGCCCCCACGTCCACGTGGGGACCAGGTCCCGCTCACTCCTCACATGCCTACGACTGCCTGCTGCCCGTGACCCACGCCTCCAGAGGCCCCAGAGGCCCCTCAGACTCTCTGCTACCCAACTGGGTGCTTATCCCCCGCACAGCTAACCTATTTTAAAAACCGAGATGTCATCCTTAATACCCTCCCCTTACCCTCCACGTGTAACTGTCACAAAGACGTAGATAAAATGACCCCACACATTCGAAGGCCCTCAGCAGAGGACACACACAGCAGGTGCACAGAGTTAGTTACTGCCCCGTCAGTGCTCAGCGCTCGTCTCTCCGGAAACGTGTCTTCCAATGCCCACCACTCCAGTTCGTGCCTTCACTCCTCAGCCCAGACTGGTGTAGCTGCTTATTTTTTTTTAATCTCCCTAACTAATTAGGCCCCTCTAATCCCATGGCCATCAAATCTAACATAAAAGTTTGTTTGGTTTTCTCCTTAAGAGGACTCCAGCAGTGCTTAGTTGTCTTTAACTCCATTTGAAACAATTTTGTTAAGACTGTGTTTTGGCAGCTGTCATATCAGCGTGCACTTTAAAAAACCTATCACAATTGCTGAATTTCTGTATAGCCATTTTAATGTTGAAGATGGAAGAAAATACACATTTTCAGCATATTATGCTTTATTATTTCAAGAAAGGTAAAAATGTAACTGAAATGTAGAAAACGATTTGTGCAGTGTATAGAGAAGGTGCTGTGACTGATCAAATGTGTTGAAAGTGGTTTCTCAGTTTTGTGCTGGAGATTTCACGCTGGACAATGCTCCATGGCCTGGGAGACCTACTGGGGTGGGTAGTGACCAAACTGAGACATCGACGGAGAACAATCTATGTTAGACCACGTGGGAGATACCCAACATGTTCAAAATACCCACATCAATGAAGTTATTGGTACAAATGAAAAACGTGCCTTATTATTTTATGGAAAAAACCACAGGGATGTTTTGGCCAGCCCAATAACTATGCTGTCTAAAGTTATTTGGTAAAAGTAATGAACAATCACCTAAAAACAGGGTCCCAACTCTTAAGATGATCCACAAAGACCTCGGACGACCTGGCCCCTGCCCGCCTTCCAACCGCCACGCCGTGCACGTGCTCCGGCTGTGCCAACCCACCTGCTGCTGCTCAACAGGCCGCCATCTTTCCTGTGCCCGCGCTCCACAAGCTGTGCCCGACTGCCTTATTATTCTCTCTCCCATACTGCAAAGAGTTCTGAAGTCTGCACTGGCGAGTTATCGACCACGGAAAGACTTCCTCCCGGACACCCCTTCCCGCTCTGTGTCCCAGACATTTGTTTACCAGGCAGTTCGGTACCTCTCCCCCGTGGGAGGGCTCTTCTCCGCCCTTCTGTTCAGTTACCACGCTGCACTCTGCCACATTTTTTGTATTTCTGACCCTCCCATACATGGTAACGTTCGACAGGGGGAACACAATGTTTTCCTCAGCCTGTGCTAGTCATCTTGTGCTCCTGCGAACCCAGCATATACCTAACACGTAGCTTATCGATCAGCCCATGAAACAGACTCATTTTTTGGATGAACGCACTGAGGTCCAAGAGAAAAAGGGAGAGGGAAGGAGTCCTCTGGAACTTGGCAAAGAAACTTGGAATTCATGATTTCATTTAATCCCCCAAACCATCCTATGGGATAGGAGCTACGACCATCATTGAACAGATGGAAAATTAAGGCATAGAGAAGATAATTAACCAAAGGTACGTAACTAATAACTGGTAGAGCCATGATTCAGATTCAGAATCGGTCTCTAATAAATGACACTTAAATTTCAATATCATTACTTATTTGAAATAGTTATTCATAAAAATTTCATTTCCCCTCTAATATCCTTCAGTTACTAAATTTTGCCAGTTCTTTCCAATATTATCTTTCTTATGATTCTCTCTTCCATCATCTCAATCCAAACACTTAACATGTCTTATGTGAACCATAATAGCCCAAGAGGAAACCTGCTTACCTTCCAACACACCTCCTCCCTTTGCTGCAAATAACCACCACCAGTTTAATTCTCCTAAAGCAGCACTCTCTAAAAATGCCCTCAGTTATTCTGTGAGCCCCGCTGAAAAAAAGCTTAAATTCCTTAACCTTGCATTCAAAGTCATGATCAATTTGGTTCATTTACTAGTACTCTCCATATTCTCCATATGTGTGATGGCCCACCTATACTCGGCTACTTGTTATTCCTCTAAATATACCTTGTTCTTTTTTACTTCCACATTTTTTTCTCGCACGTTTTCTCCTCCCACTGAAATCCTACCCACACTTCAAAATCCTCTCTGGCTTGTGACAATCTGCAATAGACAACTAGAGTAATATTAATAGATAATGCTTGTGATACTGATTTTGCATTTCTATTACGATTAGACAAAGTACCATACATACTACTGAGGGTACTAAATAAAGACAATCAAAAGAACACCAATAAAACAAAATTTCATACAAATATGGTATCTGTTCTATAAGAGTTGAAAGAGTTCCAGAAGAGAAAGTAAAATAAACAAAGAAACCGAGTTTCTCTATAAGGCCAGCCAAAAAAACTGTGATGGTTCAATCAGAACAAAAAGAATTCAAGAAGATGCCTTACTGAAATTTATTCAATCTTAACTTCAATGAACCCCAAATGAATAAAGGAAATATCACTTTATAGGTTTTATGTAGATTAAAAGTAACTATTATCCTTAAGAGTTGATATAGGTTTAAAGTATAAAAGATGTCAAATAGGATTCAGTTTAGTTTGTCAATGACATCTGGATGTTAAGTGATATCTGAATGATATCTGAAATACTAGTCTTATCTTCTAAGGGTAGTAGGTCACGCTCTCCCACAAAATAGCCCAGGATGTCCTCATATACTAGAAAAAATACTAATGTGAAAGAAAATGTAGTAACAAGATTAAATAGGCATGTTGTAAAATTTTACCCTATTATCAGAAAAACTTTATAGTGAATACTGATAATTCACCATAACCTTTCAACTGAGCTTTTCTGTTTCCAGAAAATAATTCATAAGCAAGACAGAAAATCATTTCTATCTTAAACCTCCAAACTGATGAAAAATATAACTAAAACCCCACACACGTCAACATAAATTTGTAAGACTAAATCCTAAAAGACTGCAGGCAAATGGTCGAAATTATTGTGTAAGCCTTCGTTTAAATTCTAAATTGTGTCCCCGGGACAAATCTTCACGTTACATTACATTTAGAGTCCAAAGAGAACTCATGAAACATTTATGATTCTGTACCCAGATGCTAAAAAAAAAAAACAACAATAACCCATAAGCAGAGTATTAGTTCTGAAGGAGGCAGGTGCCTTTTTCCCATTACTCATAATGAACAATCCAGGACACTAAAGCAATTAACAGCTTATCACAACACTTTGAACATTGTCATTTCTGTAAATTAGCCACCTATTTAATTGCAAGTAGTACTTAGAACTAGTATAAAAAGCAGATAAGTGGTTACTATTACAAAGTCACAGTCTGTCTGGTACTTACTAATGTTGGAGAATTCTGATCTGGCCAAAAAGATTCTGGAACTGGCCAATGACCTATAGGAACCCCCGTTTTAGGGTTTGGTCTGACATATATGAGTTTGTGACAGCTATGCCAAGGCTGAGATCCAAAAGGCCTTGATATATCCGGCTGCCCATCTATAGCAGAGAAATTAAGACCAAAAAAAAAAAAAAAAAAAACAAGCATATATCATTAAGGAGAAAAAGCATCATCAAAAGTTCAGTGATATCCATTATTACTTAACTTAATAAAAACGTCCTAACACTTGTTCAGTTCTGAACCCTCCCACCTTCTTCACACGGCAGAACAGCATCAGGACCACTGAGCGCCCGGATCAGGTTAAGTTCCACTGGAGAGCGAGGCCTGCAGATGCCACTGTGGGTCCAACAGCTGGCAGGAGGCCCACAGCACCTTCCCTTGCCCGCTCAGAACATGCAGAACACACTTCATGGCAAACAGCTGTTTATGAATAGTATGCTTCTCCCCCAGATTACAAGGGCAAACGCTCACTCTCTTCATCACTGTGCTTGGCTTAGTAAATACTAGGTAAGCATTGCTAAATGAGGAATCATTTTGACTAAAGCCTAATAACTTTAAAACAAATGAATAAGCAAATCCTGATTTGAAGTACCTACCCTTAATCTGAAATAATTCTATCAAAATAGCAACTCTCTTCAACTAAACATTTATGTAGCACCTGAGTGTAGACCAAACAATTAAATAATCTAAAAATAATTACATTCCATGCTTAATTATTCAATTAAAAGAAAATGTTTGTTTAAAGAAAAAGCAGAAACAGTGAGACAATTTACATAATCTTGCCACCTTCTGCTCCTTCCCTGTAATCCCCCGCTGAGGGTGCCCGACTTTTCATCTCCATGACCCCTCTCTCGCCCACTCCAGTGGATCACCTCTGCCCCTTGTCAGTGCCCGCTCCATCGCGCAGCGCAGAAGGCCCAGGTGTAAGAGCTGTCCATTGGCTCTACTGCAACTCCTTAAACACTCTGCCATGAACAGTTCATGACCGCAGAGTGTTGGATTGGAATACAGCCAGGTGGAGCTGAGCTAGAGACACATAATCAAGCTTCACAGCAAAGGCTGGGTCCTCGTTTTTGGAACCACGTAAATCATTTGGTTCGGTCTAGTGTGGTCCTTAGAAAAAATATAGCTAGGCAATTAAATAAACACACTTGTGAATTAAGATAAATGGGAGAAGCATACATACAGGAGAGAGACAACATTATAATACTAAAAAGAAAATATGAGGTTGCCTTCTGTAAATAATTAAAAAGTTTTTTGGCTCTTATAAAATTTCATGCTATGAACAATTAATATAAAAAAGTGATGTTATGCCCTGGCTGGTGTGGCTCAGTGGACTGAGTGCTGGCCTGTGAACCAAAGGGTCGCTGGTTCCACTCCCAGTCAGGGAACAAGCCTGGGTTGGGGGCCAGGTCCCCAGTAGGGGGCACATGAGAGGCAACCGTACATTGGTGTTTCTCTGTCTCTCTTTCTCCCTCCCATCCCCTCTGTCTAAAACTAAATAAATAAAATCTTTTAAAAAAGTGATGTTACTGAACCATTTACCAGTTTACCTTGACTTTCCTAATTAACCTTCCCTCTTTACCAGTAACTCTTTTGTCATCTTAATAATTCAGTCTTGTCCATCTGAAGGCCGAATCACACTTAGTTTTTCAATCCTGGTTGAGTAATTCACACGAGTTCAGCAAGTCTGCAATAAAAGTGTGACAATACCTTCCACAGGGGCAGGGTCGGGTCCTGCTTTCTCGAAGTTTATGACCACCCCACTCTGCACTTTCTGCACCAAGGACTCCAGACACTGGTTGAGCATTCTCGGAGAGCATACGGAGTACGAGCGACCTGCGATTTTAAAGAGAAAAAGGTGAAATAAAGCCTGTTGCAGAAACTCCTATCTTTATCAAGAAAGAATAACAGTGGAGTTTCTGACAGTAATGATTAACAAAAGCTCAATGGTAAAGTTTGACTTACTGCATTATCTTATGGGAGAATGAACAAAACAGTTACTTTCAATAAACCAACAATTCCATTTTATGGGAATGTTATAAATTTTTTCCCAATTATCAGTATATGGAAAACACAAACCTTGGTCTGAACAAATCCCAATAAAAAAGGTCATCTTTTACTTATATATGTCTATTATATAAAATGTGATTTATAGAAAATATACATATGTATATTATACATAATGTGATTTTTATATAATATACATTATGTATATATATTATAAATTGTATAAAATGTGATTTCAAAAATATATACACGAAAAACTATCTCTAACTGTTATCCAACACAATTTATCTTTACTATACACACAATATCTAGTATCTAACTGCCCCAAATCTTATCCCTGCTTAACAAAAGTGTACTGTCAGATTAATGCTAGGCACATAGAGATACTTAATTATTTAATTAGTCTGCTGATAGTTACTGCTTATTTTAAATATTTACATTTTAATACACAGATGGTAGCATACGCTTTTCTAAGTTTCATCTGACTTAAATACTTGAGAATTATCTACCTTAAGTCAATTTCCCTTCTGAATATTTTATAATCTATAGGATTTTTAGTTCAGAAGCATTAAAATGCTAGTGATAAAAAAAATACCAAAGAAAAGATCTCTTCAGCAGAGAACTTCAATACACCTAGACCTGTGTGGACCTGCGATCACTGGCCAGGTGCGGCTATTAAGAATTTGAAATGTGGCTAGTCCAAGCTGAGATGTACAGTAAATACAAAACATGTGCCTGATTTTGTAGACTTAATATGAAAATGATGCAAAATGTCAACAATTTTTAAAGATAGATTTCATGTGGAAATAATATTTTATGTATTGAATATTATTAAAAATAATTTGACTTGTTTCTTTTTAATGTGACTACCACAAAATTTATAACTATACATTTAACTTGTGTCATATTTCTGTTATATGTGCTTATGTAGAACACTACTGAAAACCTTAACAACTGAAACAATCTTTAATCAAACATCTTACAACATAATTTTCAATGAGCTCAATATGGAATTTTACAGATTCTAGAATTCAACCAAACACGGCTGTGTCATTACTTCCAACACACCGAATTACTCACACCAATTTATACTTAACATGTGACTTGCTAAAGGCTACTCAGAAAAAAAAAAACCATTAAAAAGCAGTGGGATTCAAATCCTCAGAGTCAGCTTTACTGAGAAAAACAAGTATCACGTAACAAACAACTTACCTGTGTACGGTAATGATAGTAATCATAAAAACACCTACCAATTACCGAGCGTCTGTCTATGTGCCTGGCACTATTCTAATCACTTTATCATATTTATTTATTAATCCTAGCAACGACGCATGAGTTACTTTTTCCATTTTGCAAGTAAGAAAACCACAGCACGCAGAAGTTGAATAGTTTAACTAAGTTAGCACAGTAGTACAAGGCAAGATTCCAACCTTTAGGGCATTAGAAACTTCAATCTGGGTGTACTTTGTTCCCTGGAAATCAGAGTACTAATGTGAAATCAATATTTAAAACAGAATGTCTGCATGGAGTCACAGTTATTTGAAAGAATTTGTCTGTTAAAACATTTCTTCTCAATTTAAATATGCACATAAAATAATAAATAAAGAGGCTGACCATCTTATCTTAACACAAATTATGTAGAGGACTATATAAAGGCTGAATATCTTATTTACGACACTTAAGCATATTCCCAAGAAGCCACTAAAAAACAAAAGTTTTAATTGTGGCGATTCTCTTTACTCCCCTAACCCGTGCCATCAGTTCACTGACAGGAAAATGTAAGTAAATAAGTAATGATCTTAGTATGGAATAAAACTACTAACAAAAATGTTTAACAAAAATTAGAGAAAAGTGAATAAACTGGAGTCACCTGGTGAATAACAAAAATCCACTAGTTCTTTTGAAAATTAAAGAGAAAAAGCAATTTTCGCCACTTTTACATAGTAAGCCATATCCTATATAATGTTTCTCTTATGCCTTATGTCAAAACTCACCTCTTGGGATACATGATACTTTGAAGCATAAAGTTTCTAGGATCACTAATTATATTTGTGTGAAAAGCACACACCCTCAAGTTAAGACGCTGGCTCACTTGTGGTTACATAGAGTACACAGACACACACACAAAAATCAAACTAAATATAATGAGTCTGAAGGCAATACAGTGGGGGAAAACCCCAACTTTCCCACAGAAGTC
>PVKM010003257.1:11191-59007 GCA_004027735.1 Carollia perspicillata
ACAGAGTGTCTTCAACTAGCAGCTCAGTGGTCTTTCAGAAACAGAAATCACGTGGCACCTCCTATAAAAAGTCTTCCGAGGGCTTCTCATCACACTAAGAGAATAGCGAATACAAAAGGCTATTCAGTACTTGGTGCTCGTCCACCTCTCTGCACTGTCGCTCTCTACCCCTTCCGTGTCAGTGACAGCCATGTCAGCCTTCCCGCTGCCCCACAGAGAACTGGGCACGCTTCTTCCCTGACTCCCCGCCCTCCGCCCCGGTCTCTGTGTGGTCTGCTCCACTGCTCAGACCTCGGCCTGCCTGTCTGACCTACTGTGGTCATCACCTCGCAACATATACAAATCCCGACTCACTTATGTTGCACACCCGAAACCAACGTAATGCTGTATGTCAATTTTACCTCGACTGGGAAAAAAGGCGGGTCAAGGGACATGCAGTAACAATCATTTCAGTGGGATTAGTGTGTTTAAGACACACCAGGGCTGATTTAATCCCTTTCAAACAAGTGACATTAATTTCAAGATTAGAAATATGCAAGTGTAATTTATTTTAAGAATTGCTGTTTTATTTACTTCTTTACACAAGCCTAACAATCTCCAAGGATAAGCAGGATTTCAAATTGATTCAAACTGGGGTAAGCATAAGCCTTAGGTTTATGATAAAAAGGGGGGCACCTCCTCAGAAGACTCCCGAAGAATACTCATCGTCTGCCTCACGTTACTCGCTGTACCCTCACCCTTTTTTTCCTTCACATTAAGGAGCACTCCTTAAAGTAATATTTAGTCATTTTATATGCTTTTATGTCATACAGTCCCAAAATGTAAGCTGGCTATGGTTCCTGTTGTATTCCCAGGATCAAAAATAGTTATTTGACATAGAGTGTGTACTCATAAATTATCTGATAGTAAAAGAAAAATGCTTACAATGACGATTATACATTTTTTAAAAGCATACATAAAAAATAACAAAATATTAATTAATTATTTTGGCAACACAAGCAAATTTCTTTCCAACTTTTCTTCAGTAAATATAAATTACTTTACAATGGGAAAAATACATGTATATACACTACTCTTATCATTAAGTTTTAAACAACGCACAAGGAAAAATGCACAAGAATTATTGGCAGTGATTACACATTACATAGTTCAATGCCAACAGATATTAGCTTTCCTGTTCTTTCTACTTTTTTGATGTCTTATCTTCAAAACTTTCTTCAGTGAACCATAAGTAAGAAAACACATCGAGATATATGAAAAGCATATGAGCAACTTCCCATTATGGCTTAGCAAGAGCATGAAAAGAGGCAAATAATCTAGCGTACCAGGAGAGACTCAGGGTATAGATCTGGGAAGTCTTCCTAATTTCTTAACCAACTAAGGTTTCTGGGTCATTAAAAGAAATTACCAAGAATGACTGTGGAAACTTCACCTCTGGAGATGTTCCCTTAAGAACAAACAACGTAGCTTTAGTGCATCCCTGCCCAAAGGCAAGGTCATTAACTAGGACAGGGTATCTTAGGTTCTTTTCAGACCCTCCCTGATTGTGCCACTCACTTCATTTCACATTCCGAATATTCTTGATCCTAGAAGACAAAACGTAGTCCCATAACTTTACCACAATTCTAAGTTCAATCTAACTAATCTATAGTAAAGATTTCCAATGTGAGAATGTTTAAATTAGCCCTCGCTGGTGTGGCTCAGTGGACTGAGCACTGGACCACAAACCAAAGGGTCTCCAGTTCGATTCCCAGTCAGGGCACATGCCTGCGTTGCGGGCCAGGTCCCCAGTGGGGGCCATGTGAGAGGCAACCATACATTGATGTTTCTCTCCCTCTCTTTCTTTCTCCTTTCCCCTCTCTCTAATAATAAATAAATAAATAAAATCTTTAAAAAATGTTTAAATTATGGGCCCTTCTCAAAGCCCTTCTATAATCTGTTAAGTGAAAACCCTAGAGTTAAAAAAAAGGAAGAAGAAACAGAAATCAGCATTTTAGCAAGTGGGTCAGTTCAAGGCTGAAAACTAGAATTTCCTGAATACAGTGTGCATCACCCCCAGAAACAATTAGGACTATCACTGAAAAATATTAACCAACATTAGCACTGAATCTTCAAATTGAGATGACAGGTTTCCCTTTAAAAGTTTATACACACATCTTTTTTTCTTTTGTAGATTAAATTGTGAAGGCATTATAAGAGTTCACCAAAAAGTACTTCCATTAAATGGGAACATTTAAAAATAGAATAATAACTTTCTAACTTATCTACTTCACATGCCCTTTTTGTCTGTGAATTTTGCAGAGTTCAAAAACCCATGGAATTTCAGAAGAAAAGCATCTACGATATCCAGTAGACCTTGTACTTTCCTTTAACTTACAAAGCTGGCAAGACGAAATCTCAGGAGAGCACCAACTGTGTCTAGAGACTCTGCCACAGGTCCCTGACACAAGGGAATTACTGGTGTGCCACACTTGGACCTTCAGTGTCAAATTCTTTCAGTAAGAACTAAAATGCTCCATGAAAACAAGAATACTGAGTCTGTCGTATCCACTACTAAGTCATGGAGCAGTGGTACGCTGTAGGTACTCGATACATATCTATACAAATCAATTCACCTGTTAGCCAATTTCCCATTAAACTCGTTCTGGGTCTACCACGTACTCTGTTTCAAGAGTGTTACTAATGTTCACTTAGCATAGCGACCACCTGGACTAGCCGGACACGACCTGGAGTCCTCTGACCCATCCAGCTTCCTCTGTGCCTCTGGGGAAACTGCACTTACCAGGCTTTGATCATTACATGTACAATGGATAATGAGATGGTTCTCAAAACATTTTCCACAGAAAATAATTCTACAACATTTGTAAATCATTAGCAAACTCTGTAGATAAGAAAATAAGCTCAACGCCTGGCTGGTGTAGCTCAGTGGATTGAGCGCGGGCCTGCGAAGCAAAGGATCGCGGTTTGATTCCCAGTCAGGGCACATGCCTGGGTTGCAGGCCAGTTCCCAGCAGGGGACTCAAGAGAGGCAGGCAACCATACACTGATGTTTCTCTCCCTCTATCCTTCCCTTCTCCCCTAAAGATAAATAAATAAAATCTAAAAAAAAAATAAATAAAATAAACTCTTAAAAAAAAAAAAAGAAAATAAGCTCAACAACTTCAAATACCAGCATTTTCTACGTAGGAAAAAAATCACTGTTCATTATGAGATCCAACAGTTTTCACATCCTGTTCCAATCAAATCAAAGACCTTCATCAATGTAGTTTTAAAACCGTGTATGTCTACTAAGCTCCGTTATTATAACTTGTCGAACGCAAGCAAACATGGAGTTTTTGAAATGCACATTTTTAAGACATTCCGATGAACGGCTTTGTCACTGACTTGCTGCCAGCAGAAAACTCACCGCCTGTCACTTCACACATGGGTGTGATCGCGGAGTCGTCCAAAGGCACGCCTGTCAGCTGCTCCGACTCTACAGACATGGTGCCCGGCAAGCGCAACACCAACGCGAAGAGTCTCTGATCCCAGCGGAAAGGTTCCTTGGTCAACTCACTTCCAGGCAAAGGAGAATTCAGAGGTAAATGGAGCTGAAAGGGGAAAAAAAACCGGTAAGATTTCCACACACTAGAAAGGCCACATTAATTACCTTAAAACAACATGAGTCTCTCATCATGCAAAAAACAAGCTCAACAACCAAGTGTGTGCACGTGTCACTAAAACGACACAAGGGACAGTTCCTTCAATTTTATGAAGCTCTTCTCTGAAGACCTCAACTGAAAAAAAATCTGTTGCCGTAATGCTTTTCCGATTTTAATTCTACTAACCCACCAGCTGCTGGACTGCTTCCAAATATATCATTTCATTTCATCTTAAAACAACTTATTATTCCTATTTTCTAGTTTTTTAAAAAACGGGTCTCTGAAAAACTAAATGATTTTAGCCTCCTGGGTCTAAGTCCGTACTTTTTCTATCACAGGTTAGCGCCTTAAACACCTCTACTGTTAATAATTTAAATATGCTTCATTTTATACAAAAAGTATGTTCCCAAAGCATTTGCATAAAAGTAAGTTTTGTCACTCTAATTGCATATCGAATGTATTAAAGATAATGGTTCTTGCCACATCTGATTAAAAATAGAGGGTTTGGGGGTTTTTGCATTTGTTTTTTAATGGCTCTCCCCATCCCCATCAGATCTGCTAAATGAGAATCAAAGATTCTTTAAAACTCTTAAAAAGCTTTAAGTGATTCTAGAGAGCATAACTCAATAGGGACAACAGACAGTATGTGTTCTCAGGGTGCAATGCAGTAAGGAAAACATCGAAAGGAAGGACAGGCTGAACCTGCATCCAATCAAGTCTTCAGTTCTAGCCGTCGGTTTACAGGGACAACTGGGGAAACAGGAGGGTCGTGTTTAACTGGGGAGCAGTCAGACCCAGAGCGTGCGACATTCTACAGGACAGATGACCTGGCTCCTCCAAGAAACTAACGGCGTGAACACGCAACGTGGGGAGAGAGGAAGCTGGTGGAACTGTCACAGAATAGAAGACAAAGCCATCGAAAGCAAAGACTTTGGAAACAACTGGGAAAATCTGAAACATATGTTACTGGAATTATTAACAATATTTTAAGTGTGATGATGATATGGTGCTTAGGAAAACTAAAATCTTTTAACAGATAAAATTTTTAAAATAAAAATAAAGCTCAGGATCACATACTTGGGAACTTACTTACATAAATACTAGAGTTTTCATCAAATTACAGAACACACGTTAAAATGATCACTTGCAAATTCATTGCCAGAGTTTATGCCACTGTCTTCATAAAGACACACTTGTATTGCTTATAGCCTTTCTATTTCTCACCTCAAAGATTTCTGAACTTAATAAATTATGGACTGAAGTCATTCTACACCAACGGAAGACTCAAGTTTCTTCACTGACTTACATCAAACCACTGAAAGAAAATCAGACTCCAAGGACCGAGCTCCAAGTAAAGCCCTGCAAACGGGCACCTCTCTCCGAAAGGTCCGTGCCAAGACACCATGATTCCTTTCTCAAGACCAGCCAGGGTTGGTGGCCATGGACGGCCAGGAGTCACGAGCTCTTCCTCTAGCACTGACCCTACTCGCAGGCAGAATCCGAAGCAATAAGGAAGGAAGGGTGACAGAAATCTGGGCCAAGGTGCTCTCCGAGGAAGGTTCTCTCACCTCAGAGGCTCTGGGGCACGTGCAAAACAGCTCTTACCACTCTTTCAAAGATAAGTAAGAAAGCCTTTTTACTCCAACTAACCACCTTTGTACTAGGGAAACGCGACTACCGGACGCTTGGTCATTTTCTCTCTAAGATCACAGAACCATCAAAGCACCAGTGGCACCGGCGGAAAAGAGTTTCAATTGCTACTGCTTTGAGAAGTGATGACTACGCGGAACTACCTCGAGAATTCAGTGGACAGCAGCACTGCAGAGACCTCATCTACAAGTAAGCGGTGGGCAGAAAAATGACAGAGACCTCATACTATACACACAAACACACACACACACACACAACTAATCAGATAATAATGAAAATCTGTAAGGCAGACAACACACAATAAAATAATTGTCCTTTGGCTATATCATGCAAGACCTAGAATGTATTTCAAGTAAAATAAACAAAAAGCCGAGAAGGATCATAAGCATATTTTACATATAGCTATATCAATTTTATAAACTTGCCACATTTTATTCATTTTTCTGTCTCTTATTATTTCTGATTCCCATATCACCAGTATCTCTCATCACCAAAGAGGAAGAGGAAAAATCCTCTACAGCTGAAAGGTGCTAGTAAAATAGCAAGAAGTGATGGCAGGCAAACGGGGACAGGAAAAAAATTAAAAGTTTGCAGAACAATATTCTTAGAAGGGTTGAGTTACCCAAACTCTAAAGTCTACAGTTGAAATTCTAGCAATATCTTAAGATTACAAAGGTCTCTCTGAGTACATGGACTTTGGGAATCTAAGCAAATTACAAATAAATAAGTATTAGAAATTACAAATAAGAAATTACAAATTACAAATAAATCAATAAGCATAAAGTATTAGAAAAATGTGCCTTAAAAATAGATAATTCCCAAATGTGAAATATGGGCAAAAAAAAAAATACCCAAAGAAATCATAGATGCTCAACTATATACCATCAGTTAACGCAAATTAAAAAGTCAAAGGTACCCTTTCATACCCACAACATTAGCAAATTTTAAAACTGACTACACCAAGTGATGACAAGTATACGTGTACACAGCAGTGGGAAAGCTCCACCACTCCTACACACAGCCACTCTGGAGAACAACCTGATGTCGGTTAGCTGGACATGAGCATAAACTAGGATCCAGCAAGGCCACCTCTAGTTATAGACAAACTGACATATCTTTTCACAAGAAGTCACGTAAAAGAATACTACCTACAGCATTATTTTAAATGGAGGAAAAATGGAAACAAATTAAAAGTCCAATAAGGGAATCAATAAATAAACCAATAAGGGAATCAATAAATGAGCCATGGTCTGTCCATAAACCAGAGTTAAAACAAATAAACTAGATTTCCAAAATCCAACACACATTGATCTCAGAACAGTATTTTTTGGGTAATACACCATAAAAACATCCGAGTCTACACACATAAGAGAACATAAACCGTGACCGTGTAGCCCGATGAATTCTGACAAGCTGAATGCCCGTGTGACTGGCACTCACAAAACAAAACCTTCCTGACCGATGCCCCCGCAGTCCCTTCCCTTTTCCAGCTGAATAGTCATGTCTGATTTCGAACTTTATGTAAGTGGAAACAGAGAGCCTGGTCTCTCTGGTTTGTGACTTCTTCCATCCCGTGTAACAGGGCTGAGACTCATCCATACCACTGCATGGACCTGTAGGTTATTCGTTTCCACTGCCGCACAGCACGTGTGTCTGCTGGGGAGAGGGGAGAATATACTACGATTTATCCATTTTTTTATTGATAGGCATTTGGGTTGTTTCTAGTTTAGGTATATTGTGAATAGCAACTATGAAATTGTAGTACGCGTCTTCACGGAAAATATGCACACATTTCGGTATTTCTGTTGGATGTGTACCTAGAGGTACTGTTACTGGGTTCATGGCATCTGAATGTATTTACTTTTATTACCGCCAGTCTTCCAAAGTGGTTGTACCAATTTATACACCAACCAGCCGGGCACAAGAACACCAGTTGCTCCGTACCTCCCTGCCCAGCACTTGGCTTGGCTACCTTTCTCACGGCAGCCATTCCGGGCAGGGTGTATGGAGTGGTGTCTCACTGGGACCTGAACTTCCCTGAAGCCTATGGAAGCTAAACATCCTGCGTACATTTCCTGGCCATTTTGCAGTGCTCTTTCATGAAGTGCCTACTAATTTCTGCCTACTTTAAAAAAAATCCAGTTATCTGTCTTTCTCTTGTTGATTTGAAGGAGTATTACTATATTCCAGATGAGTCCTCTGTTGGATAGGAGTATTACAAATATCTCCTTCCACTTGGCGGTGCTGGTGGAGGCCCCCAGCTCTGAGCGGAGCCCCGAGAACTCCCAGACCATCAGAGGGACCAGCAACAGAAGGCAGCTGAGGGACCCTCTTCATGGGCAAAGGGAAGGGAGAATATTCCTACTCCACTAACCAAGGAAGTGCTTGGGAAATGGGGAGAAATGCAACATTTTCTTGAGAAATATCCCCCTGACAAAGAAACCATGCTAACACTTGTTCAATGACAACGCAATGTTATACTTCAGGTGAAAACAAACAGCCCTGGTTCAAGGCTTTAGTGAGCCAGAGGCCCTGGGGGCCTGAGGCAGGTGCTCTGGGAGCCCAGAGACAGGAGAGGAAGAACCGCTGCTGAACAGCCACCTGGTGTCCTTACAGAAGGGGCTCCCCTTCCAAACAGTAACACCCACCCGTCCCTCTTCTCCACATTCAGTCATCGACTGCCCTCAACAAAGTAAGTTCCCGTGTGTACGTAAATTTTCATTTTTCACTGTATACTTCATTTCCTTTTTGTTCAATTTACATTCCAGTTCTTTTTGTTTTCAAAGTGTTTATTTACAGATTAAAGAGTATATCAGACATGTACTATATTTGGGGATCTGGAATGGATTAATTCAATTTGCATGATTTCTAATGGGAAAAAATAATCCAGTTTTCAGACAAATCACTTCTCAAACAGCCTTTGGAATGAATTAAGTTCAAGAACCAAGGTTCCACTATAATGTTAAGAAATTAGCCATTAACAACAACCACATACTTACCAGTATACAGCAGACACTGTTCTAAACCCTTTATATACACTAATTCATTTATTCCACAGGCACCACCATAATTCCTATTTACAAATGATAAAAACTGAGGCATGGACAGTTCAGTATCTCGCTGGAAGGTACATGGTCAAAGATGAGGAGACAGAATCAAAACCAAGTAACCCGGCCTCTGATTCTGTATTCTTTTTTTTAAGGTTTTATTTATTTATTTCTAGAAAGGGGGAAGGGAAAGAGAGATACGGAAGGAGAAAGAGAAGGAAAGAAGCATCAATGTGTGGTTGCCTCTTGTGTGCCCCTTGCCAGGGACCAGGCCTGCAACCCAGGCCTGTGCCTTGACTGGGAATCGAACCAGCGACCCTTTGATTCACAGGCCCACACTCAATCCACTGAGCCACACCAGCCAGAATGATTCTGTATTCTTAAACAAGGCCTAACCATTAATGAAACCATAATCTGCATTTTTTAAAATCAAGCACTTAGACATTAATATAAAAAGAAACTAATTCTATTACATGGAAAGAAACCTTCATTATAAAAATGACCACTTTTAGAAAAAAATTTACATCGCTGATTTCTGAACCAATCTACTGATTTTAATATTATAAACAGCTAGATTGCTTATTTGTTTTTATAAAGCACAGTCCTATGCTTTCGCCCCCTTTGCGGGTCTCTTCCAATTCTCAAGTGCATGGGTAATAACAACAATAAAAATAAACAGCAATAGCTAGCATATTGAGTACCTACCATCTGCCAAGCACCATTCTCTGATCTTTTCATGTAATATTCATAACAAACCAATGAGGTAGGCACTACTATTATCCCCATTTTAGAGATAAGTTGTGATACAGGACTGTAAGACAAGAGACATCTGTTTGGAGAATGCATGTTCAAATGACCCCTGCTATATAATCAAGTTCAGAGCATCTAAGAAAGACTAAGGATTTGAAGAATTAGATAAATCATGTGTAATCCAATAATATAATAATTTACCCAAAATCAGTATATTATTGGTCTTCATTAGGATATTCATAAGATTATAATTGACAAAGCTTTAGTCTAAATGGACTGATAAAGCAAAAAAAAATTATTTATACTGTTTTATTTTCACTTGAATACAATGGGGGTTTTCTATATTATTATTTTTAATGATTAATTTTATTGATACCACCAGTCCAGGAATCTTAAGCAATTATCTTAACAGCTAACAGAAAAGGAAATGTAGCTCCAATTTAAATTTAGGAAGATTGTGCTATTTTTCCTTCTTTCCTTTGGAGATGTCTCTTTTTGCCCTTTCATCTTTAAGTCTTTCTTGAACTTCTCATTTAAAAAAGAAATTTTTTTCTCCATTGACATAAAAGACAATGGGCAGATTAGGTAGGTGAAAACTTTTTGTTAGTTATGCTCAAATTTGCTGTGCATGTAACAGTGCAACTTCCCCTTTATTTGGTTGGTTTATGTTTGATTATAGTTCAGACCCTAATTATTTGTAACTTTGCTAAGAATGGACTAGGGCTCAACTTAAATTTTAATTATTTAGTTATTCGATGAGTGCCCACCATAAGCATGGCATTATTTCAGGAGGGTTATACCAAGCCAAACAAGATTTGAGATAGTATTTTAGCTAGTTCACTGTAAGAGAAACTATTATGAAACCTCAGCTAATGAGGACTCTCATACCATGTTGTTTATTTTTTAAACTTGCAGAATGTAAAATATAAATAGAAGTCAGCCAACAGTGAAAGAAGATTAAATAAATTTACTTTTCAAATATCTTAACTCAGGAACCAAACAGATTTCTCGAGGCATACAACCTAACTGGTTCCTGAGTAATACTCACACCAGAGCCCATCGTGACCGTCAGGGCTGACCGATCTACACCACACTTAGGAGGTGTCCCCCCCTTGTACTTGGATGTCCTGACACTTTGTTCTATTGGTGGAGAAATTCTAAGTATACATCCTTTTTAATACATTTTTTAATTCTTGATATGAGAGAGAGAGAGAAAGAGAAATATCCATTTGTTGTTCCACTTATTGATGCCTCATTGGCTGCTTCTTGCATGTGCCTTGACCGGGGATCCACCTTTGTGTATCAGGACGGCAACTCTAACTAACTGAGCGACCCAGCCATGGTCAAGTTACACATCTTTTAGTAATCATACCACCCCCCTTGTTTTAATGACCTATTGTCTGGCTGCCTATCAGACCATTTTGAAAGAGTACAAGGAGAGGAATCTGATTCTTTGCTGTGTCCCCACCACAGAGAGCATGGGTATTTGTCAAACAAGAGAACAAATAAGGTCCCTCCCATTCCCACGGCCTAAGGAAAGTACAAGAGTAAAAGGGGCAGGGTAAGGGCAACAATCAGAGCACAAGCCCCGCTCTGTGCCCCGCCAACAACTGCACCTTCCCCAGCACACACACAGATGTGGGTTCAGACACACAGACGCGGATTCCATGGCAGTGTTTGTGAAGCATTACCAGAACATCACAGAACCAGTCTTATCTCCAAGAGCTGGGAGTGCTAGTCTGTCGCTCTGTGTGTAAGCAGCTCATCCTTCCGGCCCCGATACCTGCTCACACACTGAGGACACAAAGACATGAGCTGCAAAGCCTGCCTGGCACCCAGGGCAAAAGTGGACAACCCGCCGTCCCACAGGTCGAACCCATAACGACTACTCCATCTAACTCAGTGCACAATGCCCACAATGATAATCTACATGTGGACACACTTCCACTGAGGCCCGCACAGAATATAACCTCAGAAATTCTTCCCTTATTCACAGATAAAAAGAACATGACCATATGTTTTGCAAAAAAAAAAATTTTTAACCTCTCACACCAAGCCATCACTTTTCTTTACAGGTTAATGCACTAATACTAGTGAGCTTGGCACGGTTCAAAGAAGTAATTAGGTCATTATTAATATTCAGTTTTCAATTATTATGTGAGGCCTTTATAAAAATAAGAACGGGGATCACAAATCCACCTTTAACTCAGGAATGATTTAATACAAGGCAACACATCAGACACTGTAATTTCACACCTCTAAGCGCACGGAGATGACCGACTGAAGCACACTCTGCGGTACTCGCAGCAGTGAAAGCTGCCCGAGGGACAGAGGGACGCGGGACCACCTGGGCTGAATCCGGCAGACTCACAGAGGAGCAGCATCGGAGTGCGTCTGAAGAATGGAAACTGTACTGGGAATCTAGGAACTGCCGCAGGTTAGAGGGAATATGCAAGATGAAGATCATGATCAAAAAGAAGTAAACAATAAAAAACAAACACTGGAATGAAAAACTAGATTAAAATCCAGGACTGCTGGAAAGTAAATTACAAAAAAGGGAAACTGAAGATTTAAGAAAGCTTGTAAGGATGGGTAAGATTTTAATATGGGGGAAGTAAAGGAAAAACATTCGGGGAAAGGAAGCATGAAAGGAGAGAAACCAGAACCATTCAGGAAATTTTGGGTCCAGTTTAAAGAAAGTACAGAGAAATGATAATGAATTTTTCTTCTTCTGCTAGTCTTTTCCTAGTCTTTTCCCTCTACTAAAACAACTCCCAGTATAAGCCATGAAGATCTTTTCTTCGGTCAGTGTGGTGGACGACAGAGAGTGTGGTTAACGTGTTCCAGGCCTAAGTCTGCCGTCACCCCCTTTTAGGAGCCAGCCACCATGTCAAGAAGCTTGAGCTGGACTAATGACTGATGACAGGTCACTTGGAGAGACAGAAGCTACAGGGTCTAGAAGCAAGGTGCCCAGGCAACAGCGAGTGGCAATGCCCAAACAAATAAGGCCATCCCAGATGTTCCAGCCCCCACTAATCCCCCAGCTGAATGAAGCCAGACCACAGAATCCTGGGAAATAATAAACTGTTGTTGTTTTAAGCCACTAAGATTTAGGATGATTTGTTACACAGAAACAGAAAACAAAAAGAGTCATGAAACCAGGTAGGTTTTTCAGATATGGCTTCCAAGGAGCATCTAAAACTATGTACCACTTTTTAGAAAGACCTTTTTCCCTTGGCTTTCATGCTGAAACATGTTCATGGCTTTCCTCCTCTTCTCTGGCTGCCCCTCTCTCCGTATTCCACCCCCACCCTCAACCACAATACCTAGCCATTAAGTACTGCAGATCCTCAAGGGTCAGGCTTAAGCCTCGGCCAATTTATAAACCCTCGTACCTCTAACCCCTCATCCCTCCTACTCACAGCTTCAATTACTATCCATGCTCAGATAAATAAAAATTTTGTACATCTAGCCTAGATCTTTCGAGAGTCAAATATTCCCTTTTCAATGGCTCTAAGGTACCTCTAACATGCTCAAAACTGAACTCACGATTTTCCTCCACCCAAAGCGGTACTTTTTCAGCGTGTCCCGGCTCAATGAATGGCACCACACTCTACCCAGTTTTGCAAGAAGCATCCTTCTTGCAAAGGCATCCTTCTTTGCCTTATAACCCCAAATGCAAGATAAGTCAGCAAATTTGGCTGATTTAACCTAAATATCTCTTGAAAGTTGCTTCTTTCTATCTCTTCCACCGCACCAACGTCCTTGGCCAATACAATGACTAATGGGTCTTCCAACATCCACTGGTCTTCCTCTCCTCCACGCCCACCTCGTTAAAAGCCCTGCTTTTATATTAATGACATTACCTAGCACGACCTCAGAGCCCCTGTGTGATGTCAAGCCCAACCAACCTTCCTTGCCATTTCTCACAATGAGTCCTCTCCTTTATGCTCCAAGTCACGTCGGCCTCCTTCCAATCCCCCCTTCTCAAACACGCTCCCTTTGGGAAGAGTCTTTGTCCAGTCTCCTCCCGGGATGACCACCCTACCAATTTTTGTGCAGCAAACCCTACTCATCTTGATAGATCTTACCTTTCCATGACCTCCCTGACTAAATCTAGAGCACCCTTATTGCAAGCTCCAATAACATAGAGTCCTCCCTTTTGTTGGGTTTGTAATGATTTTGACTTCACTTTCATCTAGGTGATATTTTTATTAATGTTGGTCTTGTCAAAACTAGACCTGTGGGGGCAGAGCTCCTGCTTGTTTCCGCTTATCATTTGATCTCAGAACCTAGAACAGTGACTGGTTCGTGAGAGAAACTCAACAAATATGCTAAGTAACTGAACAGAGAGATGGATAATGAAGGTGACTGGCCAGGCTGTGAAGGATACTAAGGACAACGGAAAGCAATGAAATACTGTGAACAGCAGAAATATACACTCAAGTGGCATGCTTTAAAGTAATTGTTGCCGCGGTGTGACAGACTGAAGGAAACTAAGACAAGTTAGGGAGCTAGTGTAATAATTTTAAAAATGCACCAGTGTAACTGACAGCTAAAGGACTAAGAAGAAAAGGCAGAAACAGATTAAGAAATGCAAAAAGCAAGGAACTGATACCAAAGACAATTACGGAGAAAAAATATATATGTGCTAAGGCCCTAACGCTTTCTCTACCTCTAATGCTAGTGATGATTTAACGTGTTCCAGTAATGTATGAAGCATGATTTAAAAAACACTACGAAGCTAAACTCCAAATCACACTCATTAGAAGAGTATACTTTCTTACAAGTACAATAACGCTGTAAATTCTAATGTGTAACTATACATAATTATTACATAACATCCCAAATTATTCAGAATCTAACAGAAAACATTTAAACTAGAACAAATTATGAAATATTAGGTCAGAAAGTTAATTTAAAGCATGTCGGCAAAGAAACTTAAAAAATAAAAATGTAGTAAAAGCTTTATGAACCACGTTGAGAGCCATTATGTTCTATGTAACTGAGAGCACTCAATGCACAAAAACGCATCAACTCATTTCCACAGTGTGTTAATATGCAGGGTCCAACACAAACAGTGCCCCCTTTTTATTGTAGTCTTTTATCACAAAATCATAAGCATGTCCTTCCGGAACATAACAACATCACACTCAAGCACACCACATGACATTTTAGGTGAAATGTTCACATCAAAACTATAAATTCTAAACCCATATTACCCTACCAACCACACTCACGCAGGCCTTACTTCTCCCAGACCCTGTGCATGTTCCTATCTTCTAGAAACAGATTATAGCCCATAAAAATTAACAAAACCTTTGCTTGATAATTTAAAGAGGCAGAAAGCGAAAAAAGCTTTAAGACTTCTTACTCATACTAAATATTGCCCCAAATCACATAAAAGTTAAGGGTTTCGATTAGACATCCTACAGCGAATCACCTTATTTAATCCTCCAACATACCTATTACCTATGACTTAGATTCTAAGGTGCATCAATGTAATATATTGCTTTGCTTCCACAACATTTAACACTGTATGCACATACGTTTTTCCAGCAACAGCACCTTGATCACTCACACAGTCGCACAGAACTCCAGCATCACGGACTTGGAACCTAGGTCTTCTCCACACCAGGTCTGCAGGCTCTTCTGAATCCCTTTTGGCCATCAGATGTTAAGCAGAACATCAGAGTCATGTTTTATAGCCTGTGCTTATGATCTTGACCTTCAGCACTCGTGATCTTTGGCACTTGTAGTTTGAATAGTGTAATTTCATGGTGTATCAAAGACTACTAGTATTTCATTTACATTTCTATTTGACTAACTTTAGAATACTTTTTTAGTTTCTTAATTGCAATTATAAATTATTAGAGGTTGAAGAAATTACTGGGCGCCCCCCTTTAAAAGGCTGGCTTTGGGCAGATGTTTGATTCCTCAGTAACAGTCCCTCACACGGGTGAACAACCCACTACCGTCTCTTACCCTAGGAAACTTTACCTCTCGCCTCCGAAATCTGGCAACTTCAACTGCTTTTATTTTCACTGCCCACTGTGAGTGAGGTGATCTAATGCCAGATCATATTTTTTGTTTGTTTGTTTTGATGCTAATTCACAGTAAGGTAATAATTTCCCTAATAAGAAACATTCGGGGGTCCAAATTTGCCTTAAACTTCTGAGACTTCAGGGTAAAAAGAGGCAACAATCAGATATAAAGTGTGAACCATGTTCGTATTCTGATCCAAACAAAACAACTGTGAGACAAGTTGGAATATTAGGATATAAACTGAATAATAACATTATTTATTTGACCCCTTCAAAGTTTTATTAAGCTATAAAGATAAATCACACATGGAGAGAGAGAAATAGCAGGTTAAGTGGTTTCCAGGGTACAGTGATATGCCCAAGGAGCATGCGAGAAGTTTTCTGGAATGATAGATATATTTCATGTTATTGTTATTGTGCTGTTAGTAACATGTTCACATCTGTCAAAACTCATCAACTTTTATCCTTGAAATTGCTATAGCTTATTTATATAAATTAGAGCTAAACGAAGGGAACAAATAACAACAAAAGAAATACAAACTAGTGTAAAATTTGGTATAGTTAGTGGCAAAGAAGAGGGGAGAGAAAATGCTCTGGAATACATATGCCACTTAATTTGGAGTCTGGGGCCTTGAAGTATTGTCTCTGCCTCCTTTCTAGGAAGGACTCCGTCAAGACCCAGGTGAGAATCCTCATTCTCAATCTTCTCCATGGGACAAAAAAGATGTGCATGCCCGTGCGCGCACACACACACACACTCTCGTGAGAGCCCCAGACCTAGACCTCAGACAGATAATTAACAATGTTTCCTGCTCTCTCCCACTTAAGACCACGTTAGCAAAACCGAAGCACCAGAGTGGCTTCATTATAAAGGGTACTTGGAAGCACTTTAAATTCTTATTAACAATAATTTACGTGCCTGTCCTCCACATTCTTTACTCCTTCCCACACGCTGAAATTCGGGTGTACTGTTGCACTAGGATATGTTGTAAAGCCTTTATCAACCGTTCAAATAAAAGCAAAGGCAGAGCAACAAAGTAGAAGGAACCCGAGGGCCCAGACAACAGTTTAGGGCAGATTCAGTCTTTGGTGTGTGAGAAAAAGATTTCTATCTATTTTAAGCCATTATTGCTTTTGTTCCAACATAGCTGCCGAACCAACAACCTAAAAAAAAAATTCATTCCTGCTTCTCAGAATCCTTAAAGGCTAAACTAGATGCCTGTGAACTTGTCTTGCTTTGGTGCAGAAAATGCGTATTCTAAGAGTCACAGCAGTGCATTAAAGGCAGGGAAGCACAGTTCTAATC
Source organism: Carollia perspicillata (assembly GCA_004027735.1). Classification (NCBI taxonomy): domain Eukaryota; kingdom Metazoa; phylum Chordata; class Mammalia; order Chiroptera; family Phyllostomidae; genus Carollia; species Carollia perspicillata. The sequence goes on from PVKM010003257.1 coordinate 27,630, forward strand.
AAACTAACGATTCGAAAGCTAGAGCTGGCACCTCCAGGTCAGGTCCCGCCCATGACAGATGTGACTGGATAATACAGATGGGAAAAAAGCTTCAAGTAAAATTTTAACATTTTCGGTGAATCTGAGTGTGTATTTCTTAAATCTCTGTCCTCAAACGTAACACAGCCTTAGCTCTTCCTCATAACAAACAACGACAAACAAAACCGCATCTCTAACACCAGGCCCGGAGAGACTTGTTTCCTCCTTCCCCACAGACTTAAACCCAGTTCTAACACTCAAGATTTAGTCCTTGGAATTCCTGCCTCTCCCTTCAATAAGCATAATCCTTAGTTATTTTCCAGATTATTCCAAAAAGAACAGTTTAAAATCCAAGGATACCCAAACTGAAACTATTTGGTCAAGAAAAGATACACGAAAGAATCTGCCTATTCCCGAATTTGCTGCCTGGGATTAGAAAAAACCAATGCGCTCTGTTACGGCACCTTTCTATCTCTGTCTGCTATATAAGTTTTAATGAAAAGGAAGGTACGCATTCAATGCCACTAACCTGTCCACCTTAAAGTAATTTTATGTTATGTGAATTTCACCTCTATAAAAAATCTACAGATCTTAACGAAAGTCATGTTCTTTATCAACCCAGTTAAGGGAAATTCCAAGAAACGACAAGAAAGATGAAGTGGTAGGCAGGCAAAAGATAAATAATGATGGTGATGGGTCGATTCAGAGTCTGATATCCAGAAAAAAATTTTGTCAAAGAAATAACATTTCTGAAACTTAAAGGATATGCATTTTTAGTGCCTGGGGCGTGGGGCAGTGTTCAGGGTCAGTGCCCCTAATTCCTACATCAAGTGATTGCCAACTATCTAAGATCAAGAATTAAAATGGAACAAAAAGCCAAAGGAAAGCCAGGCGAGTGTAAACCCAGGAGCCATGAGATACTTAAAGAAAGAGTGTTCGATACTGAACATCATGAAAGAGAAAAATTCTAAACCAACTACTGGATTTGGGAAATGAGGGAGTCGTCAGTGACCTGATTAAGAATGGCAGAATCGGAAGCCAGAGTGTGACTAAGGGTTAGACAGGAGGTAGGGAAGTAAAGGAGACACCAGAATCGATTCCTAAATTTGCTGTGAGAGGAAATAAGGAAACTGAAGTCACCAAAGAGAAAAGCAGGGTATGTGGGGGTAAAGATGTGAGTTTTTCTGTTTGTTTTATTGCATGTATTTAGAATGGTTGAATCAGGGAGGCAGAGTTGCAGGACCAGAACATTTTCATCACCCAAAAAAGAAGCCTCATACCCATCAGCATCACCGCTTGCCCTCCCCAACAGCTAACCACCACTATTTGTTTCCATAGAACGCCTCTTCTGAATGCTTCATATAATAGAATTGGCCCGTGAGTGGCCTTTTGTATCTGGCTTCTTCCACTTAGCATGTCTTCAAGGTTCATCATGCTCTTGTGTGTGTCAGCATTCCATTCCTTTTTAAGGCTGAAATCCATTGTATGGATAGACCACATTCTGTTTATCCAACAGCTGATGGCCATTGGGTTGTTTCTACTTTTTGGCCATTATAAATAATGCTGATATGACACTTATATGGGGCATGCTTTCGTTTCTTTTGGTTACATACCAAGGAGCAGAATTTCTGCATTATACGTTAACTGTTTCACTTCTTGAAAAAACTGCCCGAGTCTTCCCACAGCAGCTGTATTACTTTATATTGGGCCCTCAGCAGTCTCGGAGGGCTTCGGTTTCTCTACAGTTACAACATGTGTTCTCATCCATCTTCTTTATTATAGCCATTATAGGTGTGAGTGTCATCTCATTAATTTGCATTTCCTTAATCACTAATGATGGTGAACTTCTTTTCATGTACTTATTGGCCATTTGCTTATCTTCTTTGGAGATATATCTTTTCAAATCCTTTATCCATTTTTTTTAAATTGGGTTATCTTTTTACTTTTATATTGTAATAGTTCTTTGTATATTCTATACTCTAGGTCCTTATCAGATATATGATTTGCTAATATTTCCTCTTATTGTTCCGGTATTTTCTTGATAATGTCCTTTGAAACACATGTTTTTTCACTTACATGAAGTCAAATTATCTAATTTTTCTTCAATTGTGCTTTTGAGTATCATGTCTAAAAAACTGCTGCCAAATCCAAGATGATGAAGGTTTACACTTGTTTTTCTTTCAAGAGTTTTAACTCTCAAATTTAGTTTGCTCCCCCATTTTTACTTCACTTTGGTATACAGTGTCAAGTAGGAGTCCAGCCTCTTTCTCTGGCATTGGACACTCACTATTATTCTTTCCCCATTGAACCGTCTTGGCTCCCTTGTTGAAAATCAACTGACCATAAGTGCATGGATTTGTTTCTGGACTCTCAATCTTAGCCACGGGTCTATGAGTACACGTCTGGCCTTATGCAGCGCTACACTTTTTTTAAGCCCAAACTGGAGTGTAAAGAGCAATAGACTTGAAATAGAAAACAATGGTCAAGTTCTACCTCTTACCTGGGACTGCTCTAGACTAAGATTCATTTTCCTTACTCTCACAGAATTGGAAATTGAGTTGTGAAATTACCTTATAAACAATAAAAAGTAACACAATTAAGTTTTATACACATTTTCTTAATGATTATGCTCAACCTCATCAATTATTTTGGCACCCAGGAATATTAGAAAGTAATAGAGTAAAACCCCATCACTATCTGTTTCTAAGAAACAGGGCCTAGCACACAGAAGGCCCACACTAAATATTTATTGAGTGAAATGAACCACTTTCCAAGCGTCTTATATTCTCTTTTTCGTTTTCTATGACAGTTACAGTTATGAAGGAACAAGTTATAAATTTAAAATCACCACACTTCAGGTTCTTTAGCAATTATTTCCTTTAAAAATAATATCAAGTAAATTTCCTTTAGCCTATTTCTAGCTTTTTAATACTATTATCCAATATAGGCATTTAAGGTTCTCCTCATATGATATTTAATATGGAAAGAAAAATTAAGAAATTATTAAAGTGAAAGTGAATTCAATAAACTTTAGTAACAATTGAACTTACTTAGTTGGTAGTTCCTATAGTTATGTTTTCCAGTTACAATGTTTTAAAAAACACTAAGTTTTAGAAAAACACTTTTGGGGGGTTCTTGTAGTTTAAGGTTATTATTTGTTCAGAGGAAAGGGCAACTGCTTGGCAAACAGTAATGTGGAAATAATTTCTTTAACAAAGTTTTACTCCAACAAATTTTAAAGGTGAGGTCTTCCTAATTTTTTAACAACTTAATTGAGGTATAATTCCCTTCCATAAAATTTACCCATTTAAAAAGTGTCCAGTTATTTTTAGTAAGTTTAAAGCTACACAACCACCACCATCACCCCATTGTAGAACACTGCCAACACCCCAACAGGATCCCTCCTGCCCACCTGCGGTCAGTGCCCAGCCCACTCCCTGGCAACCACTCATTTACTTTATGGACATTTCGTGGAAGTGGCATCATACAATATGTCGCACGTGATATGTTGGCTTTTGCATCTAGCGTAATTCAGAGGTTCGTCCATGTTGTAACATATCAGTAGTTCACTCCTTTTTATCGCTACATAGTATTCCAAGTTTCTTTACTTGTGTCTAGTATAAAAGAACTCACAAACAAGTGTGTCCTCCTTTATAAGGAGGTAAAAAAACTGAGTTGCCAAAAACATCTCCTCACTGCCCATTCCCCACTACTGCCACCACCTCTCTAAAATCTAACCCTGATCATCTTAGTCTCTACTGCAATCTCTTCCATGTTACCATCAGCCTATAAGGGGAAGTCCAAGTTCTTCGGAAGAGCACACGCAATGGGCCACCTGGATCTGCCCACTCCCATTTCTTGCTGCTGCCTTCTTGAACACTCTACCAGCTACCAGAACTGAGGTAGATACGGTTCCCCCACGGTCTCTTTCAGTACGTTTATGCCTTTGCCCCCAGTCTACATCACAAACTTGAATTAATCTTTCCAAGTCCAAGATGAGACGTCGTTCCCCAGTGCCAGCCTGACCCTCTCAGCAGCTTGTGCTGGTCATTTTACTTTTTACGCCATTCCGTAACTGCTTCCCTATTTTCCCAACTCATGACCTCAGCCCCTAACTCTGTGTCTGTCTGAGTCACTGGCGATCCCGTAAGGGTTTGCTCCACTAAACTGAGTACACTCTGACTACTGGTATTCACCTGCTCAGCCAGCTCAGTAAGGAAGATCACACTCTAGAACTGCTGGTGGAAAGGACCTAGCGCCAGCAGAGTAACAATCTCAAGATCTAGGCCAGTGGAGTATACAAAACGGTGTTCTCCAGCGGTCCGCAAACGATGGCCCGCCAGCCAAATCCAGCCCGCAGCTTGTTTTGGCAAATACAATGTTACTGAAGACAGGCCCATGCATTAGTTTGAAATGTTATCTATAGCTGCTTTTGCCTTACAACGGGGTTCAGTAGTTCCAACAGAGACCATCTGGGCTGGAAGCCTGAAATATTTACTCTCTGGTCCTTCGAAAAATGTTTGCCAACCCCACCGACATCATAATGCATGGTATAGAGGAAAAAAATACCAGAACCTCCTTTGTACAAGATTTTTCACTTCATCTTTTTAAACTTTTTTTGCATGTTCATGTTTTCTAATATTAATATAGCAGTTACATATACAATTTCTAAACGCAAAAATGTACGTACATTGAGGATGGTGCAGGCCCCTACCATTATTTTTCTAATATCAGTGACTCAAAAAAAAAATCTAACGGGCCTTAGGACAGGTTTCAGATGTTGAAATTTTAGCAGTAAAGCCGATAATATAAACAAATGGGTTCCATGAGTGCTTAAAGCACAGAGAGAGAAGCCTGGGATTAAACTCTTTCCAAACCAAATAGCTCAAAACATCTCGAAAGAAATCTTTCAGACAGCAAAAAATGTTATTTAAATGATGCAGGCAGTTCTAATAATGCTCAAATAGAATGCAATAAAATATGAGCTAGATAAATCCAAACTGCTACAAAAAAGGCTGTTTTTTAACCTCAGATTCTGAAGGGCCCAGGAAATATCAAATTCCTCCCTTTACAGATCTTAAGGTTAGGAGGGCCGTTTCTAACAACTCCAAAGATGGGGTCTGATCATCATCAACAAGGTTATAAACTGAGGGTTATCTACCAATTGAACTTGGCTTTGTCAGGTTAGGGATGTCATCCATGTTGAATCGGGTTCTCCAACACGTAGTCACAGCCCCCAGAGAGAACTACACTCTACTCTGCTCACCTTCCGAGATGACTAGCATCAGAGTTTTGAGGAAGGCTAGCCATCAGACAAGGCTTTTCCCCACGATCTGCCTGCTTGAAGTGACATCCAGGATCAGGTCGGTCCTGGATCCAGGAATCACGACCCTCCCTGAGGCACCAGTCACGTGAGACAGTCAGTGCACTTTGGCACTTCTTGAAAGCCACTGGGCTGCTCCTTTAGCTGAAAGGAAAAAGAACATCAAAACCACAACAAACAAAACAAAGGGGGGAAAAATCAGTAATTCAACCTGAAAAGACAGAGCGTGGGGAAAAATAAACCAAAATAGCCTTGCCTAGATCAAAATGTAGCCTTGCCTTGGTGTAAAAATCATAGTTTCAAAGTATCTCCCAGTCACTGCATAGTTTATTCCTAATATACAAATTAAAAAACCATTAAATCTATTGTATTACATGGGAACAGAACTGAAAGTGGAATTACATCAAAGTAACTATGGAACCCAGCTAAGTAAGTGTAACGAAGGCACTCAGGGACAACTGGCGGCCTGAGGTTTCGGTGAGAGGGCCTCGTCAGGAGCCCAGGCACTCAAGTCCTGCGCGCTCAAACTGTAATCCGACTTCGAGAGGCATGGCGTGCACCCGGCAGGCAGACTCACAACTGAGTTTAATTGGCAGAAAACTGCCAATACGGTTAAAGCCAATCTACTACTATTCTTTTTTTTTTTTAAAGAAAGTCAGTCGCAGTGGTAGAAGAAGTGAGCCATCAAAGAAATGGGTTCAGGAAACACGTGACAGAGGCAGAACACGGGGCCTCTGGAGCTCAGGAGAAAGGGAACGGCAACAGTAAGAAGCCTGGTGAGCGGGGCGAGGGCACAGGGAGGATCAGGCTCCAGACAAGGAGCGCGGATCTCCTCTGCCCCCGGCCCCCCTGCCCCCCGCCTTCTTAAATTACATACTTAAAACTAAAAGCAAAAAAGGAATTAGTCTTGTACCCTCCTCAACTGACACTAGCACAAGGTACCCCCCCACACACAATGCTCTTAGCCTAGTGTTCTGAATTTGGACATTCATGCTCGCTTGAAATAAGCAATTAAGCAATTCTAAAGGTTCCCATCACCACGGCCTTCAATTTAAAGACTTAAAAGACCTGATAAATAGTGAGATCACTTAAGGTTTATTTAATCTGCCTCAAAATAAAAATTCTAACTATAGGAAATGAGGGATAAGATTCTACTTATTTCTGTTCGTAAATACAAAATATTTTAAGGCAAGAAAAAAAATCTGTGAAGTTATTGTTTTAAAGGCTGGCTCACGACTCCTTTAAAACACTTGCACCCTAAAGATAGACACTCATCAAACGTTTACTTTACATTCCTTTCCACCACCTACCCAGGACCCTCACTCAGTTAATACCGCCGACGTCCACTTGGATTCCCAAGTTGGAAACCTCAAAAGACTACTTACTAGATGGTCGTTTTTTGTTGTTTTTTTCACCTGAGAACATGAATAAGCCCATAAGCCACCGTCCCTGAGAAAGTGTGCATACACACAGCCGGCCAGTGTCTGGGTAAGATTTCGGGAAATTCGCAGAACCCTCTGAAGCCCCAGCCGAGACCCTGGGTTCCAAACCGCTGTCAAACACGGCTTTATTCTCCTACCACTGCCTTTGAAGACCTGACCAGCACGCCCACTGAACCTCTCAAACCTCGGCCTTCCTATCCAGCACTAGCTCAGCTTTAGCACAGCCCGTGTGTTTTCTGGAACTGTCGCATGTAGTTTGCTCAGTCTTCCCAGCTTACCGCTCTTCAACCATCTTCTTCCCCCTGCTGGCAGCAAAGGCTCATCAAGATGCAAATCTGACCGTGCTACCCACCTGCTCAACATGCCCCGTACCTCCTCCGTAAATGCCACACGGATGCCGCTGTCTCCCCAGGGGGGTGTCATGCGGCCCTCCCCCGACCGACACCATCTACACTTCACTCCCGTCATTCAGTTGCCCAACACGCTGCCTTCAAGCCTTCACACTTTTGCACCGTCCCTCTCCCTGAAATGTCACGGCTCAGGTCCTCCCTCACCCCTCAGAACCAAGCTCCTCTCTTCCCGCTCTCAGAACCCCGTTTTCTCGTGCCACGAGGTCTCCCTCACAGCACAGTAGTGGAACACCGGCTTGTTTACTTGCACGCCTTCGGACCGTCTGCGAGTCTGCTAGGGGCGGGGTCTTGCTCAGTCCCGCCTTTGTGCTCCCAGGACCTAGAACACAGCAACACTAAACACGAAGGGCGTGCCCCAGTCCTTACACACAACCAGTTACTACACATCACAGGAAAAACTGCTGCTGAGTTAATCTAAACATCCTTTTAAGAATCCAAAAATCAGAACAACTTGCTACAAAAGGGTATTTAAGCAGCAACTCTACAGAAAGCAAAAATTAAGTGCAACTATCACCAATTCTTTGTAAGCTGCCCTCACCTAGGTCAAGTATGTGTATGTGTGTGTGTGTATGTGTACGTGTGTGTGTGTATAAAATGATGTCAGTTATGGACATCCAAACCAGGAATTAAAGCACAACAAGGATAACACAATACTATGTGTTCCTTTGGATGAAAATCCCTAAGCCAGGGACAGCAAGCACATGCCAGATGAGAGGAACGAGTGACTCCCTTTCCTTATCCTCTCTTCCTCTACCTCTTCTCATCTCTGGGGCTAAGAGTCATCCTCCATACCGCAGACCACAAGCAGTAACTACAGGCTGCAACCGGCACTGAGGTTAATATTTCAAGGCTACCCGATAATGGATTCCCAACCAGCCCAAACACAGTAAGAAGGCTGATATGAAATCTTGTATTTACAGAAGGCTGATTCCTTATCCCTTGGAACTCCATTCTCAAATGTAACAATTCTAAAGGTCTAGAATTAATTTTCATCTTGACGTATTTTGATGGTCTTGTAAGTCAAAACAGTTTTAACTTGTTTTGTTAAAGTTATTCATTTTCACATGTATTTTTGTAGTTTAAAAAATATATATATTTGTAGCTACGCTGGGCTCTAAAACTATGGCTTCCAAATCTGTGCATCAGAATCAACTTGGAAACTTCAAAAAATATAGATCCGCAGGTCCCTGTCCAGATCAACTGAATGAAAGTTTCAAGAATCAGAGCTGAGGCCTGTGTATTTTATAAAACATCTTAGGTGATTTTGATGCAGCCCTTTGAAAACCACTGTCCTAAATATCACAGTAGTTTCTAGATGGAGGAGCTAGGATCAGGAGAGTAACAGAAACATGTCTACTAGAAACTTCCCTTACGGGTATGGTGTCTCCTTGCTTATTGGTTCTGACAGGTTGCTAAATGCAGGGTAAAGATGATTCACCCTCTGAATAAAAACAATTGTGATAGATCTTACCACAGACTCTAGATAATAGATTCGTTATTGCAGCCACAGAGTTTCATGAAAGACTAATCAGCCAGCATTTCTTTTTAATTATCCTATTGTAGTGTCTGTCATGAGGTAACCCTTAAGAACATTCCCTTACATATGACCTTGAAAGTAATAAGAGTGTTACAAACGTCAATTGCTGAAAACCCACTACAGATATTAAATGGAAATATTTCATCAACTCCTTTTCATTGTGCATTTTCATTATACATATTTTTAATATACTCATAACTGTGGAGACATATTTTTCTATAGTACAGCAGAAGCAATAAATCAGGGGTTGACAGAACAGGGCAAAAAATATGGGTAAAAAAATACAAATAATTTGCGTGCAACAAATTCTTATCAAATGTTCTTGGAAAGTTGCACTGACAGAGACCAACATGTAGAGTGATGCTGTACATGCGTGCAGGACAGCTCAATCACAAAGCAGGAACACGGGAGCTAGTCCTGCTGCTGCTCCTGAGCCCGATGCCATCACCATGAAAAGGCACCACCACACAGGAGGGAACGTGGAAACGCACAAACACAGTCGCACACAGGTCTGCTGGCTGCATTCTATCACACTACAGTGATGTCCCTCAAGATTCCGTAGGGGTCTTTTTAAAAAAGAGAAAAGGAAGAAAGTACCCCAAAATTGTAGGGATACTGGGAAGAGAAGTATCTTAAAGATGTGTTTCAAAGACTTTACTGACACAATTTAAACAGTATTGACAGCTTTGGGCACATATTTTTAGTAATTGTAATGAAACAAAAACATTTGGGGGGAAGAGAGATGTGGTATCTGAACTGTTTCAGACACTAGAAACAGACTGTCCTTTTAATCAGTACAGACCACGAAGAGTGAGCTACAAACCATAATTATAGATCCTAATCACAGATTACCCTTGTAAAAGGTAAAACTATTTACACTGCCCAGCACGATCCTGGAAAATCACTAATACCAATCAACATCTCAAAGTCTGATGAGGCTTCTGCAGCAACCTGGAGAACTGAGAGGGTGAAAGACCCTAATTTGTAGCTACCTGAACACGGAGCTGAGATTACTCAGGCGCTTTTTTTCCTCCCCCACATGCCCTTTCTGAACATCTGCCAAGAAGTTATGAAAGTAGTTGTCCTAGTTTGTCTTAAAAAGCTGGGAAAGGCTCAATAAAGGCAGAACTTTCAATGTCAAAAACCAATAGTTTATTTTTTTTACTGCAAATATTTTCTTTAAAATGTTAACTTCCAGTGCAGTCATAACATTGATAGAGATGCAGAAAGATTCGCAGCATACAGAAATCTTGTATTTGAAAGATAATACTACTACTAGCACTTTCAAGGAAGAGAAAAGTAGCTGCTACACTTCCTGGAATGTCATTCATCTCCCAGAAGGTACTGGCAGGATCTCTTCAGGCCACTTGACTGAGCAGTGCAGTCAGCCACGTGTTTCTGGGATCTTAAGTACAGAATAGTTTCCCATTGCAAAGCAGTACAGAGAGGATTACTGCAAGAAACGACCAGAAAAAAGTGGTTTTCAACAACTCTAATTATAATGTAGTGAATTCTACCAAAACATTTGACACATCAGTAAATGGTACCGTGATTACCTGACCACAGTATGTTTTTCAACATCAAAGATTCCACTAAGGAGGTAAACAGTCTAGTTTTCTCATGTATCAGAATTTAAAGTCCCATCTAACTCCTCATGTGCAAAAATACGGCAAACAACCAATTTTATCAAATAGCTGCATTTAAAAAGAAAAAATATTTTTAACACACACACATGTTTTTCCAACAGTCAGCAAAAGTCCTAACAAGTTTTCAAAAACATTACACTAGAAACACACCCCTGACACCTCAGACAATGGCCTGGACTTAATTAAACGAGGCCAAAAAGATAATAAGGACATGGATTCAAGGGAAATGATCGTACACATCTCCAGATCATTGTCCGCAACCCGAAGCTGCCACTCTTCTGACCCTAACACACAGCTCCGAGAGGAGCTGTCACAGAGGAAACAGCACCCCCTATCACTTCAACAAACAAGTTATGAGAAACTGGGTTATTCTAGCCAGGATAATCCTAACCAGGTCAAGAGACAATATGGCACCAAGTTTTTCCATTAACTATTTTCTAGGCTTAAAACAACTTCACGCCAGGCTTCTTTATAAACTTCACACATGTAAACTATAGGCCACATCCTCTACCAGATCATCCACAAGATCCTTGAATTTAATCAAAATTAAATGACTATAAAAATTCACATTACCCAGAATTTGACACAAACACAAGATAGGTGGTATTAACCCTCCCCTCCCCCATTAGCGCTCCGATACACTCAGTATGTTCTCTCTGTTGTAGCATTCATAAAGCCATTTAATAAGCCATCTCCCCCACGAGACAGTGAACTTGAGTACTGGAAATCCACGCGATTTATCTTGGTTATCCTCATTGCCCTGGTTATCGCAGTCATTCGAGGCACCTTGCGTGATTACAAATGTACTACTTTGTCACAAGTGCAGAGAAAGCTGAAGTAAATGAAAAGGAAGTCGGGTAAATAGAAGGTAAATTTTAAGAGCACGCAAAAACAGAATCAGAGAGGCAGAGGATACATCAGGAAGAAAGCACTGGTCTGAGGGGCTGCAATGTCTTTGGAATTTAGATAAATTCTAATCCACGTTTTGGCAATAACAAATGTTATAACCTTTAGTAAATCACTTTGCCTCCCTGGATCTCAATTTCCTCATTTCTAAAATAAACAGTAGGACCAGATGAGTTCAAAGTTTCCTTACACGCCATAAGGATGATTTTAAGGCGGCAGAACACTTACTCCTGAAAAACAGCACTGACAGAACAGATATAATACACACCATGCGAGATCATGTAACTCTGGAGCAAAATGTAGCCTATGGGTGGGAGGCGCAACTGCGTAAACAGTAACAGGTCACGGCAATGGGAGCCACAGGCATCAAAAACTATACACACACATACCTAATATGAAAATTACTGACATTTTCACTCATTCAATAAATCTGAAAAAGAATCAAGTTCTGCCAAAGGCAAAGGTTAAGAGAGCTGAAGAAAAAGAGACATGAAGGCAAAATTCTGTTTGCTATTCCCGAGAAGAAATTACAACACAGATCGCATGCAGCACACGTGTGTGCCACGCCCATGCACACCAACACAGACACAAAGGAGGAAAACAAGAAGCATCTTTATGCTTTTTATGAATTGAAAGGCTCCTTAAAATGAAGACCATAATTTAATTATTTGGGCTAGAACAAACCAATGCTTCCCAACATTTTAGAAAAAAATTAAGCTGCACCAATATGCACATCGGGGGTGCGCTGTCTCTCTGCCCCAGAAGAGGAGTCTTACTGGGACACGGAGAACCGCACGTGCCTAGGATCAGAGAGAGACCTTCCTAAACTCGAAAACTATAAACTCACAGGTCTATGTTCCAACTACATAACCAAGATAAAACTTGGCCTTAAAACAAATAAGCACCCACTTATGATACAAACACTCAACAAAGTGGGAACACAGGGAGCATACCTCAACATAACAACGGCCACATATGAGAAACCTACTGCCAACATCATACTCAGTGAGCAAGAACTCAAAGCTTTCCCACTAAGATCAGGAACAAGACAAGGGTGCCTGCTTTCACCACTGCTATTCAACATAGTACTGGAGGTCCTAACCACAGCAATCAGACAAGAAAAAGAAATAGAAGGCATCCAAACTGGAAAGGAAGAAGTAAAACTGTCATTATTTGCAGACAACATGATAGTGTACATAGAAAATCCTACAGTCTCCACCAAAAAACTATTTGACCTAATTAAGTGATTTGGCAAAGTAGCAGAGTACCAAGTCAATATTCAGAAATTGATGGCATTTTAATCTACCTAAAGTTTTCAGATCTAACTCCATGAATTACAGCCTAAATTCCCTTCGACTTCAACTGCTCACACAAAACAATTCTGGCTTTCTTCCCCCCAGTCAAGATCAGGCAATCACAATTCTTTATTGGCTCCAATGCTTCATGGTAAACATGTTCTTCCCTTTACAGCCCACCAGGCGCTTTCACACACATCATGTCATTCAGCCTTCCAGCAAACCTACGCAGTAAGGCATGAACTACCATCTTCATTTCATGGACAAGAGACAGAGACTTAGAGATGGCACAAAGTTCACAGGTAGAAAGTAGCTGAAGGTCGACTAGAATCCACATTTTCTTATTCCAAGTCCAATTTGCATTCCACAATGTCACTCATAAAAAGTATTGCTAAAAATTACTGAACTTAAAAACTACGCTTTCCCTACTTAATCAAACCCTTTCTAAATATAATGAGAACTAAAGTTAAGATTCTAAAGCGAATGCAAACAGCAAAGAGAGTAGTCTAAACCACCCCCCTTCTATAACATACTTTAAAATATAAACATAATGTTCAAGAGCAGCTCGAGTACAATAAAAACAGCTTAAAGTTAAAATAATTCTATTGTATTCACCCTATCACCACCCAAAACCAATTTCTGCATAATATTTGCTAATAGAAAATAGGTAAGATTAGTAATTACTATAGAATATTTGACTTAGAATAAAAAAGTCCGAAGACCTTCCCTTTTCCTAGTCTTAGCCTCCTCACGGCTTTGCTATACTCTAGTTTAGCAGTGTCCACAGTGGAGTGCATGTGGCAATCCACTCAAATATGGGAAGAAATTATTAGAATTCTGTCCTCATTTTCTAACCTGAAAGTAAGGATTAATTTTACTAAACGTACTGTATGAGCTGCTACCGTCACCCTCGCATAAATGCAGAATTACACAAACAACTGGGCTGGGGTAGGCTCAAAATGTTTTCACAGAAGGGACTGCTATTCAAGAACACTCAGACACTACTGCTACAGACAACGGAGAAGGCTCATGAGCTCCAGGAGGCAGGGGACTCTAGCCCGCACCCAGCAACCAAAGAGCATCTCCTGCAGGGACTCAATGTCCTCAGTGCACACGGGAACAAAGACTTCCTACTTCATGTTCGTAAAATGTGCCGACACAAACGTGACTTACCTCGTCCTGGACCCCACTGGTAGTAGTCAGCTTGCTCCCATCAGTGATTGTAATAATTATTGCTGGTTCCAAGAAAAAGGGGTTTCTTCCCTAATGTCAAAAAACACATTAATTATATTAAGGTCTAGACATTGGCTTAAATTTTCTGAGTAAAAAATCAATTCTCAGAACAGTGCATAAACCCCCTTCTTGTTGTTGAATTTTACATACGATGTATAGCTTTAGTACCTTAAAAAAACCAGGAGGAAACATAAACTAAACAGAAGATAACCTTAAAGGGATGCGATGAGACAGATTTTCATTTCTTCCTATGCTGTTTTAATTCACAGTGAGCATTTATATTTATGTAACTAAAAGTACTTAATTTCTTAAAGGGGACTTAATAATGTAATAATTCTAGTGATTGCACATATTTAGGTATTACAAAGTAAAAGAATAGAAAGATAATATTTTTGGAGAAACTTCTTTAAAAGGGAGGCAAAATAGTAGGTGAACGTTACCACGTAATTCAATCTGGAACATAATTGACTGTCCCACGAGTGAGTAGGTGGATGGATGGAAGGGGACTGAGAGCGGGTTCCACGCAAACACTAAGGCTACTCTGGGCTTAGCAAAATTAGTAATAGTCCAACATGAAAAGTTACAATTAAGAAAGAATGCTCCTTAAATTGCTCGGCAGAGGGTACGAAAACAACAGCGGCAGTGACAACGGAACGCAAGGCGTACAGCTCTCCAGGACTCCACACCGAAGGAGCGATAACCAGCTTCCTCTCTGATGCCCGGTCAGGTCATTCTCAAGCGACTCTAGGCGACCTATCTTCCCAGAGGCTCAGTATACACATAAGCTTATCTTCTGCACATAAATGGCTCTCATCTGAGATATTAAGCACATTGTGTGCAAAACGGTAACCGAAGGGCAGAAGTTTCAAGAGGGTAAACCTGGTGTTTGAAATCAAAGACACTGAATTCTAGCGACCAACCACGTCCAAGCACAGAAGGAAGTTTTACTGGAGACAACGTGAAAGAGCACACAAGTTTTCCTGTGCATGCGAAGCACCTGATGAAATAAATGCAGGTTCTGATTCGGTAGGTCAGACACGGAGTCTACGGTTCTGCGTTTCTAACGAGGCTGCAGGCGACGGGACGCCAATGGGCGCAGACCATCCTTCAGACCAGCAAAGGCACAGGAGGGTTTCACACGCGTGCAATATTCTGTGGTTCTATAACTTTTCCCTTACACACTTCTACAACCCATCACTAGCGTATCACAACACATGCTCAACATCTGCTGAATTTACAAACACTTTTTACATCCAGCAACTGTGATTATAACCTAATCAGCATGAAGGGCTTGGGTGGAGGGCCTGGTGCCATTTCTTGACCAAGTTACACAACTTCTAAGTGGCATGTACATTTTTCAAACTGGTGTCCAGATGAAGAAGTCTTCCTTTGGTCAGATTTAAAAAAATATGTTGGATATAACCTCTAGAAGATTTTGAATTCATGGTAGCGTTCAAACATTACAGAAGCCGTGCGGGGAAAAAATATGAATCTCCCTTCCCTCTCCACTCATGGGAAATAGAACGCAGTTTTGGAAATGTTGCACTATAATGCCTCTCGAACCACTTACCCCCGTCGTAAATAATAAATTCTAACAGCACAGGTCTTCCCGAGGACCTGGAAACGGGCAGTGCTCACACCGTCTCGGAGCCCTGACTGGTTCCCTCAGGCGGAACGCTTTCCCTTCTCCCTGCCCGCAACCCGCCCAACTGTTCATCCATCTCTAAGGGCCAGTCTGAGTCCTCCTTTTCCATGAAACCTTCCCGGATCATTCCAGCCTTAGATAATGAGCACCTTTCTCCTCCAAATCCTAATAGTAGTGGTTTCCAAACCTAAGCTAAATAAACATAATATGTTTATATTTTAACAGATAAATACAATAAAATACAGATACATAGAATGTTTCTTCAAGTAACATTGGGTTTGAAGTGCTTTCATGTAGTACATTTTGAATGCTGCTTCCCTACGACATTTATCCTCTCTCCTTAACAGATTATTTTTAATTTAAATATATAACACCTTGCACAACAAAGTAATTCAACGCTACTAAACTCTACACTTTAAAATGGAAGGGATTACAGGAACAAGTATAAAGGACACATGGATAAAAACTAAGGGGGGTGGAAATGGGAGGGAGGTGGGGAGCACTGGAGTGCGTGGACTGGGACGGGAGTAAACGACAGAAAACTGTACTTGAATAACAATTACAATTTTAAAAAATGGAAGAAAAAAAAAAAAGAAACAGCAGTTCCACAAGAAAAAAAAATTTTTGTTGTGTTTCTACTTCAAATTTTTAAAGATCCATCATCTTGTATTATTTGTTACTGTTTTGTGTTTCAATACAGTGACAGGCAAGGATCTTGTCATATTTCTTCCTTAGCACTAAGCACAAAATATTAAAGAGCTGGGCACTTAAATATCCATTATTCACTAATTATATAGCCTAACAGAAACCTGCCCTAGGTCACAGAACCATGTAAAATCGCTCCAACTTCAATAAGCTTCAAACAATACAGAAACGTTACCTCTGCCTCAGTGTACACAAGGGCTGCCCACACTTCACACACGACTCATGAACTCGCTAAGCTGTGAGGGCACCCCACCTCCCTCCTGCGTCTGCCCGGTCACCCCTGTCCTTTCCAACACATAAACACGAACTAAAGTAATATTACATTCTTCAATGGCATTAAATTTTGGAAAATTCAGATAAAGATCAAAGGTAGAAAAAAGTAAAGAAAAATACAACCACTGCATTCCACCTATTTATGGGAGATATTCTCAAATCTTTACCTTTAATTGTAACTTCTTAAAATTTTTATTCTTAATTAATTATGTTTATGAAGTTACTCAATTAGGAAACAGTCCATACACCTGTATCAGAATTTCCCTCAAAACTCACCTTGTTCATCAAGTAATTATAAACAAACTTTTGCTTAGTTATAAGACCTCAAAAAAAGAATTAAATAACCTCTGCTGCCACAAAGGCAGCCAGTAGAGGGACTGCAAGTTTACTTCTGCCATTAGCCAGATTAAACTCGAGCTTTTTACTCTGAAGCAGTGGTTCTTGGCCAAGAAATCCGGACGTGTCACCAAAACTGTAGTGCAAAGTATAATGTCCTACCTCCAGAGCTGTTTGCTAATAGAAATCCTCTCATTTATAAAATTTGAGTTTAATATCGGTCAAAAGGCTCAGGTAAAAGTTTTTATAAAGTAAAAATTTTCACTTAAGTTCTGTCAATAATTTTAAAATATCAGTGTTAAACAATTCAATTAAGGCTTATACCAGTAAGAAAACTTAAAAAATATCATTGAAATAAGTAGAACTCATCCACTAGAACCTATTTCATTTTTGTACCCCAAAAAATAACTCTTGAAATGTTAAAACGTTTTGCCAAAGTTTTGAAAATGTAAAAAAAAAATAAGGCTAACTTCCCTCCAAAAATTAACTAGCCTGATTTGCAGACTTTTTTTTAAATTCTCACCTGAGGATATGTTCACTGATTTTTAAAGAAAGGAGAGGAGAGTGAGAGAAACAGCAATGTAAGAAAGAAACATCAACTGCTTGCCTCCCGTCCACACTCAACTGGGGCTCGAACCTAGGCAGGTGCCCTGATCAGGGATCAAACCCAAACCTTTCAGCGCACAGGTGATGCTCCAACCAACTAAGCCACCCAGCCAGGGCTCACAGAATCAGAATCTTTACTTTCACCCCCAAATTGTCAACAGACTGGGGGGAGGGGCCTTTTACTACACCCTAAAGCAGGTCTCAGCTCTTATCTCCAGAAGCAGAAAGGAGGCCACTCTGTGCTTTCAGACAGCTGCCCTGCAGCTCTGCTGCGGGACCGAAGGCGCAAGTCTTCCTCCCACCCCTTGGGACAACCTCCCGAGGGTGGCGCGGCCTGTGTCTGCTCCGATTCTCCCCGACTTGGGCTTCTGCTGGCACGGGGAGGTTCGTTATATGACAGTGATAAATATACAACAGATTCAGTGCGTGTTCTAAACAAAATGTAATACTATTTAAGTCAATAAAGACCTGACAGGGGTACATTTAATTCCAAGGCCAGAATTACAAATTTTGTTTGTTTTAGAATCCAGCAAGAATTCAGTTAAGATCGCAGTTGATATGCTGTAAAGGAGTCTTTCGACATAAAAACTCTAAAATACTCATCTTAAAAAAATTAGTGCTTTAAACATACACAAAAGACCTCTGAAGGATACGTTACAAACTGACTGACTAGTCATGGCTGCCTCCGAAAAGTGGACGTGAGTGTCTGCCTAACTTTCTACAACACTTAAAACTTTGAACCAGGGCAGTTACTATATATTCAAAACAAGTAATGTTCAAAACAAAAAGGTTATCAGTATCCAAAAATAAAAGTTTAAAACCCTGCTCACATATAAAAACCTAGTATCTTAGAATACATTAAGGACTATAACTATTTAAAAATGTTAAAATTCCATATTAAAAGAAATATACTTTTAGTTTCAAGCAGTTCCACTACATAATCGTGTGCCAACACAGTTTCTTTACCTATGTAATTTCTTATGTTAAAAAACAGCACTGCTCTGTCCATGTGGCTCAATTGGTTGGAGCACTGTCCCACAAACCAAAAGGTTGCAGGTTTGGTTCCAGGTCAGGCAGGGCACATACCCAGGTTGTGAGTTCGATCCCCCATCAGGGTGCATAAGGGAGGCAACCCGTCGATGTTTCTCACATCGATGTTTCCCTCTTTCTCTCTCTTGCCCTTCCTCTCTAAACATATCCACAGGTGAAGACTTTAAAAAGAAAAAAAGTAATAATTAAAAGTAGACAGAAAATTAAGGTAAGCAAAATCAGGAGAGAATCTCATATATTCATTTTAATAAGCAATGAAGAAGCAAAATCCTAGAATTTAATTTAAATAATAAACCAAACAGTAACACTGCAAGAAATACTAACTATAAGCACTTGACAGTTGTGTGAAAAAAATTAATGTTAAGGACACTCGGTAACTCATAAGACTAAGTATCCTGCATCAAAGGATAATCATGTAAATTCAACATATTTAAAATATTAAATAGGTAATTATTTCACAGAATTTGAGTTCTACATTTGAACT
The DNA here is from genome assembly GCA_004027735.1 of Carollia perspicillata. Lineage (NCBI taxonomy): Eukaryota > Metazoa > Chordata > Mammalia > Chiroptera > Phyllostomidae > Carollia > Carollia perspicillata. The sequence goes on from PVKM010003257.1 coordinate 46,539, forward strand.
GGAATGTAAAATTTGAATATGATTACTCTAACAAATAAATAGCTGGTTGTGGCAGTGTTTAAAAGTATTAGCAGCCAAATAGTGTTTATATTGCCATAAAGAGTAATGAAGGTTATCAGAAATATAATTTTACATCCTGGATAAAGAACTTAATATATTTATATTAATTGTATTAGATAATATTAACTTGGGAAAATATTATTTCAGCAATGCATGTAATAATAAACATCTTAGAAACATGGCAAAAAAAAAAGCCAAGATGAAGACATAATTTCAAAGACAAGTGAAGTCATATAGTGTGATGCTGAAAATTGATCTGACTACAATGAATTACACAGATCTGCCTGTTTTACTGTGATCAATCATCTACTCGGGTAGCTGACTACCACTAAACTGACAGATGTTACCTTTGCAAAAGTCTGGTTCAGTCACATCTTTAACCATTATGGTTACTTCCTTCTAAAGACATCCACACTACAAACATGAATACGCTCTCAAAAGAATCATTGACACACACACAGCTATCCTACAAAAAAGATGGAATTCAACCATAACATTCTACATAAGTATCCTCAGGAGAGCAACTGAAAATGAGAGGGAACTGCCTAATAAGTGTTGCGTATCAGTGAAGTTAGCAATAAAGCATGCGATTTAATAAAGGGAAAAAACTGACAATAAGCACTTGGGAAAACTGAATCTATTATTTCCCATATGCTACAGCGAAAGGCCGACCTGAAAATAATGTAATTAAATAAATCATAATGCAAGATTAATGTTAAGGGTCCCTAGTTTTCATTTTCTAGAGAATGAGTGATAATCTAATTTCAGTAAGGTTTTTTTTAGAAAATATTTAAATTTTTCTAAAACCACTACATATACGTGTGTGTATATATATATATATGCTTTCAATATGTATGTATATATGTATACATACACATACACACACACACACACACACGAGTAATGAATTTCTAGAAATCTGTTCTTGCTAGATACCAATTCAAACATTTATTGATGCTTGTGCCACATACCTCCCCAAGCGTATACAGATTTTAAATTTTCAAAGTACATTACATTTTGGGGAAACAAAATACTATCCATATATACTGTTAAAAAATTTATGTAAGCCGTCCTAAGTATACATATAAATCCACCAAGGTTTTACCTTAGAAATGAACCTCATGAAAAAGTAGATGTCATATAGGGATGCCTGCAGACTGTTACATTCTAGACTGCGGCTATCACTCACAAAAATGGAAGCTCTAGGAACATGACAAGACAATTTTTTCACTGGATGTACGTTCAATAGAGAAATCTTGTTTGGCATCAATACCTTATCCATTATGGATTAACAATAAAATTTAGATATAAAGACCTTTACTCTTTCTGCTACCTGATTGTGGCCCAATCTTCTAGAGGTAATCTCTTGGTTCTTCTTTCTAACTTACTGATTTGAGAAATGGGATTGACAACTAAAACTGCACAACAAAAGATATTCATTTCACATTAGTTATTGCCTGGCAAAGTCCATCAATAATTAGGAACCATCACAGCTAAGGCATCACCAAGGTCCAAGACATCGTTCTGCCTAACCCTGACAATCCAAAAGTACTGCGCCCTGTCGTCTTCCTTCAGATCTGGCCTTTGTATCATCGCCCACTGTGGTTTTTCACAGCCAGCCCTTCATAGAGCACTGCATACTCAATCACCTTCAATTCCAGTGATTAAAAATAATTTATTGTCAAAAATAATAACAATCTGCCCTGGCTGGTATGGCTGAGTGGACTGAGCACTGGACCACAAACCCAAGTGTCGCCAGTTCAATTCCCAGTCAGGGCACATGCCTGGGTTGCGGGACAGGTTCCCAGTAGAGGGCATGAGAGAAGCAACCACACACTGATGTTTCTCTCCCTCTTTCTCCTTCCCTTCCCCTATGCCTAAAAATGAATAAAATCTTTTAAAATAGTAATATATTGTTTTGAAACTTTTACAATAATTGTTTGGATGCTTCCAGTGTTTAAACTACAGAATACCTGGAAGCCCTTGTTGGTGTTTCCTAATACCTAGTTAGGTTTATCAAATTTAAGACAAAAGGGAAGTATTCATTCAACATGCTAGCATCAATTCTGAAATTTACTAGTAATAAACTAATCACTTAACAGCTAATGCTACAATAACTTTTTCTCAAATATGAAGAACTGTTTTTATTTCTACAATAAACTATTTTAGATGATATGATTCTTCCAAAGGCCTTCACCAGGAGTCCCATAGTTCATTTGGGCAAACTATGGATGAAAAAATGTTGGAACAGCCCTGGCTGGTGTAGCTCAGTGGATTGAGCACAGGCCTCTCAGGTTCGAACCAAATCGAACCAAAGGTTCGATTCCCAGTCAGGGCGCATGCCTGGGTTGCAGGTTAGGTCCCCAGTAGGGGGCACATGAGAGGCAACCACACATTGATGTTTCTCTCCCTCTCAATGTCCTTCCCTTCCCCTCTCTCTAAAAATAAATAAATAAGACTTTTAAAAAAATGTTGAAACATCATACCCTTTTAAGACACAGATTAAAAAAGCAAGTGTCTATAGAGACTAGTGGTAAGCCATTACTAGGCTGATATAAATGTGTCCCTTGGTACAACTAATATCTCTCAATATACCAACAAGCAAATTGAAAATCACATATACCCTAAAAAGGAAATATTGTCACATAAAAAACCTTTAAAGGGCTTGTCCTATTACGTTTTCCCCACAATAAACACACACTGCAAACAACAAAAGGGATCACACGTTTTTGCGCTGGACCTTCGTTCTGCACAAAAGCCTCCTTCCTTCACCCGATGCCAACCATCGGCGACTTGAGTCTTACAACACAGGGCTGCAAAGCCCTGGAAAAGGACTCAGATTTAAATTTCCTCAAGCTTAAAGCCTTTCTTGCTTTGAAAATCGAAAACTTTCTTTAAATGTTCACAATTATTAAAGTGTTTTTGAACAAGAAACAGATTTTGGGGAAAAGACTTCTGTAACACCAACGGGAAAGTATTTCGGGAGCAATCTACAGAGATTCAATTCAAAACCAAAAGGCATTGTGTTTCCTACGGCAGGAAATTTTACTTTCGCTGGAACTACTGAACAGCTAATTCTACGCGTCTTGTGATGGATTATGACTCCCCCTGCCCTCAAATATCTCAAATTGGAAAGCTTTAACCCTGTTGAGTGTTTACCATACTATTAGAGATGATTATTACCACCATCATCATCTAAATTCCCACCATGTACCAAGCAGACACTCGGCTAGATAATGTAACAAATATTATTTCTACACAGTCGAGCTTAGATTTGGGATGCCCAACAACAGTTCTAAATAAAATTTTTGTAAAAATACATGTCATTTCTAATTCTCATAAGAAATTTCCGAGCTTGGTAGCATCGCTGGTGGTAAGGTCCTGGGACCTGCTCGTACATCCATCCACTAGTCAGTGGTGGCATCCAGCACAGCCAGTCCTGATGGGGCAGCTCTTTCGGTACCTCACTCTTGTTCAAAAACAAGCTGGACAAGATACTCTAGGTAACCATGACTCCACTGTTTAAATTCAAATACAAATTCAAAAACATGGTAGTATGTGTTAAAATAATAAGTTGTGTTGTACATCACTTAATCTTTACTACAATCCTGCAAGACAGACCCTTTTCTCCCATTTTCTTATAGAGAAGCTAAGGCTGATAGACTTTGTCAGGAACTCATGGGTGGAGTGGGAATACACAGAGCCAAACAGATCTTTTGAATCTTAAAAACACAGGGATTAGTGTATTTCAAAATTATCTTACGTGAAAAGAAATATGAGTTAACTAATTACAAGACTGTCCGAAGTAAAAAGTTATAATTATAGTACAAATATTGGCTGCCATACTACAGTGAAAAAGTCAGTTAATTTTAATTAACTGACTAGGTTAACAGCCCTGTGTTAACTAACTATATCAAAAATGTAATAACCTATAAAATAAAAAATCAAAAAGCGTAATTAAATATATACATATTAATATGTGTAAAAAAAGAAAAGACTCTGTCAATTAACCTCCACATTCAGGTTCTTATATTTTCCAAACAAGGGAGCGGGGAGGAAACTCAACCGAATGGAACGCCGCTTTAACGGGGCGCGGCCAGCCCAAGCACGACGCACTGGCAAAGGAGACGCCTGCTCTTCAGAGGGAGCTAGCGGGTGCCTATCGCATCAGAGAATTATAAATGTGCTCCTCAAAAAAGGACTCAGGTCAGCTGCTTAAGCCTTCAATTAAAATGTATTCTTCAATGTTATATAAATCACTAATAAAATCTGCATAAACATTCCATAACCAATTGCATTCTTTAAAATAGTTCAGAAATATAAAGAAATTAAGCATTTAGCTTCGCTAGGCCTTACTTTCATCTATAAAGTGAGAAAGATGGAGTGAACTTCTGACATCACTTTGAATTCTAAAGCCCTATGAAACAGTAATCACAAGAAAATACCTATAGAAAGTCCAATGAAAAGTTCTGTCAGTAGATGCAAAAATTCAATTTTTTAGGAGTGTATATGTAATGATCATATGTGGAAATGAGAATATTCTGTTTATATCAGATTAAATAAAATATACCATCAACACACAAAAGTGTATATAAAAATTCACCAAGTTTCACACTTAGGATTGGGTATTAAGTTGTATCTCAATAAAAGGTTCGTGGAAGAGAGATCGGGGAATAAATATAACCTAAAACAAAACCAAGAAAAAATATTCAGTATTTTATTTATGGTCTGGTGATCACACTTAAACTAAATAAGTTGATAATAAGGCTAAACAAAAATTAAGTTCATATAAGGAAATTTTTTTAGTTAAAAGAAATACATGGCTGGTTTATGTAATCAACCAAAACAAATAATAAATAAAAAGTCCACCAAAACAATTTGGGGTGAAGGATTATAGGGTTATGGTGGTTAAAAATAACTTTAAATATTTAGGAACACCTCAAGCTATAAAATATTGTGCGATCTCACTGAAAAAATCCATGACATGAACATGGGTAAACTATCCTTTTAGCTAACTCTGACCACAAACGACCTGAATTCAGAATATTCGAGTAAGTGAATGTTTTCATTCAAATACCAGATTTGTTATTGGCTTTTCAATTTTCAGTTGCACATAGTTCAATACATAGTTACTGACATCCTCTTTCATGAAGGAAAAATAAAATTCTCTTTGAAGAAATGGAACCTACTATTTTTGACTTTTGTAGTTATTTCTTTTTAATAATTTCTAATTAGGAATGCAATAACGTCCTCATTCTTTTTCTCTTTCTTTTGAAAGATCATTACAGAGTGGTTTTTGATCCTTTAGAAAACAGACTTAGAGGATAAAATTATGAAGAAAAATTAGAGCTAGTGTTTTCAAAGAAAATAAAATCTTCAATTTTTTTAAATTACTACCTTTAAAATTAACACTCAATGGCAAATGAATAATATCCTTCTTGTGCTACTTTGAGCCCAGTCGAACCTTACTAAAGTATCCCCTTGACTTACCCAACAGACGTGCCCCGCAAAGCTTCCCTGCAAATCAAACTTGTGCAAATCTCGATTCCAACGCACTAGGGGGAGCTCCCTATCTGAAAGAACGTTAGAGCGTGTGCTTTTGTCTCCTCAGGGTTTCTTCTCTAACTTTTATTCCTGCAAGGCAATGACTTTCTGATTTACCTACGGAACTATTTACATCCAGCCTTCACCTAATTTTTTTTAAAACACTATCCCCGTCCTATCGATTGCCATTATGACAACTTTGGCTGAGTTATAGTATTTACTTTTCACACTGCTTCTCCAAAGACAATACAAAGCCAAAGAAAAAATATACACTTAATATACCACTAATAGATTTTAAACCATGTAATAAAAGTCAGCTTTAAATATCATCAGATTTTTAAAACTGTAACTTCAAATTTTAAGCTGAAAAATAATGAAAAACTGAAGGTAAATTATCTACTGATGAAAAAAAGTATGTTTTGTGTCTTACTGAGCAAACACTTCATAATTTTCAAAATACAGTGTACTCTATCACCCCATTTAACCCTCTTATTGATTCTCTAATAAGGGTACAATTGCTTCATTATTGGCAATTTGGAATAGGAAGCAGCAGAGTGGCAATGGGACTGACTGCCTGCCCAGTGACACAAAGTAATGCAAATGTTAAGGTCAGGGGTGGGGTTCCAATTTTCACATCCCTAGCCAACACCTTCTTTTACACAATTAAATCAAAATGGAGGAAAAACATTTAAGCAAGTTTGACTGTACAGTCCCCTATCAGCCAACACTAACTATTGAAAATCATTTCAGGAGGCTTCAAAGACCAGGGGCTTGCTAGGATCTGAGTGGGGAAGGGACAGGCAACAAATGGGGCTGGGAATATATGTCCACATGCAAAAGAAAGATGGAAACTTACCCTAAAAATACACAAAAATTTACTCAAATGAATTAAAAACTTAAATGTAAGACCTAAAACTCCTAAAAGAAAATATAGAGGAAAAGCTTCAGAGACACTGGATTTGGTAATGATCGCTTGGATATGACCCCAAAAGCACAGGCGACAAAAGAAAATCTTGATAAATTGGACTACATCAAAAACTAACACTTCTGTGCACCAACGGGCACAATCAGTAGAATTGAAAAGGCAACCCTGGAACATGAGAAAATATTTGCAAATCACCGAATCTCATAAAGAATATTGAGAATATTTAAGAAACTCCTACAACTCAAAAAAAATTTTTCGTAAGTTAGCAACGATCTTCTTGAATAGGCACTTCTCAAAAGCCAATATACCAATGTCTAACCAGAATATGGAGATGCTCAACATAAATAATTAGGTCAATGCAAATAAACCAATACCACCTCACATCCCTTAGGATGACTAATACCAGAAAAACAGAAAGTAGTAAGTGTTGTCGAGGATGTGGGGAAACCGGAATTCTTGTGCACCGTGGAAATATTAAACAGTGCAACTTCTGTAGGAAGCAATATCACAATTCCTCAAAAATATAGATTTAATACATGATCCAACTGCACTTCAGGGTATATATTCAAAAGAACTGAAAGCAAGATCTTTCGCACTTGCGCACCACGTTCACAGCAGCATTACTCACAACATCCAAGGGAGAGGTGGAAGCAACCCAAGTGTCCATCAACAGACGAACGGATAGGCAACATGTGGTACGTACAATGAAATATTATTCACCCTTTAAAAGAAATGACACATGCTACATGTATGAATCTTGAGGACATCATGCTAAGTGAAATAAGCCAGCCACAAAAAGACAAATACAGTTGGCCCTTGAAAGTGGGCTTGCACTGTGTGGGGTCCAATTATACATAGTTGGTTTTTTTTGTTTGTTTTAAATATGTACTCATCAGTGCTAGTCTTTTCTTTAACATTTTCTTTCCCCTAACTTACCCTGTTGTAATAATCCAGTATGCAATGCATGTAACATACAAAATGTGTTGACTGCTATCAGTAACACTTTCAGTCAACCACAGGCTATTAGAGGTTTGGGGGAGTCAAAAACAGGGGTCAGTGTCCCTAAACCCAGTGTCGTTCAAGGGTCAACTGTCCTGTGGGATTCCACTTACATGAGGTATCTCTAGAGTAGGCGAATTCATAGAAAAAGGAGAATGGAGGCTGCCCCAAACTGGGAGGGAACAGGAGGGATGACTGTTTAATGGGCACAGCTTCAGTTTTGAAGATGAAAATGTTCTGGAGATTGGCTGCACAGGACTGGCCTGTGAACATACCTAGCATTACTGGGCTACACCCTCAAAAATGGTTAAGACTGTAAATCTGATGTTACATGTCTTTACCACAATTTTAAATTTAGGGAAAATATTCAGGGACTTAAAAATTTAGTGAATACAATTCACCATTGTGCTTCTAGTTCATATTCAGCACAGCAGTGTTCAAGTATAATCTACCTTCTTTGGAAAAGATGTCTGTAGGTCAATAAATGCCAAGCTGTGGTTCACACATTTGCTGATAAGCCTATGGGAAAACAAAAACCGAAGTGGGAACCAAGTGTTCATTTCTTGACCCGCCAACATTAAAAGGAAGCCCGTATTTTCTACCACCTGAGTACTGAATGGATACTGCTTGGGTAAAGAAGAAAAAAAGTACGGTACTTCTAGAACTCTACCCGAATTTTCTGCTAAAGAATAAAAAGGCCTTTGTGACAAAGAATAAAATTGGTTAAATTATTCTCCCTAAAATTCATTCTATTTGACCTTGTCTAAAAGCCACCATTTTTCAATGAGTCAATACTTGGCATTGAAGATCCTCAAAAAAATTAAACATACATTATATCTCATTTCAGGGTACTGGTCAAGGATTATCTTTACAGAGAAGATAGGACACAGAGTAGTAGGTCAGGTACCATTCTAAGTCCTGGAACAATCTAGTCAGCACTAGCACTTTGAGTAGTAGGAGCCTGGAATCAGTCCAGTGACAAAAATGATGCATGACAGGCCGGAATAATATTGAGTATCTAAACCTCATGGAACCTAACTTCAACAAGGGGGTGGGGGACGCTGAAAACAATGACAGAAAACAGAACAACCTGGGACAAAATGAAAAATAAACCAATCTACATATAAAACTTTAATCAGACTGCTAAAACTTTAGATGTGCTCTAACTTTAGGTATTAAGGCTGGTTCAGATTTTCAGTGGCTCTCAAAAGGTCAGCATTATTTTTGAAACTCTGGTGAACATGTGGAATAACATATATATACACACACACACATATATATATATCAAATTTAGCTGCAATAAGCAATTTAATGAGGTGCTACTATAATTAAGGAAAAGACTGACTAGAAGCTACATTGTTCCCATGATTGTAGAAATATCAGCACAGCACTGATTATCAAAATTAAATATTTATAAGGACTTCTTTGTGTGTGTGTGTTTTGCTTTTTTTTTTTTGCAAAAACTCTTTAGTAGGATATCCAAAGTGCTTGGGGGAAAAAGTGCTTGAGGAAGGGGGAAAAAGTGCTTGAGGAAAACATTCACCAAGAATCATTCTTTGTTCTCAGATGCTCTGACCTTACTGAGACCATGCAAATTCTGTAAGTATCCTAGCTAACATCTCGAAGTCGTTTTATTTGTAAGTATGCTAATTTAGCAGATGCAATATAGGTATTAAAGATACTTTTGCTTATGGAAAAATCACATATGTACTTATGTATGTGGGGGGAGCAGGGAATCAATCCACACACACACACACACACACACACACACACGCCCACATTTGGATATTTAACAAAATTATTTAGAAACTTAAAAGGCTCTCAGATGCTCTATAAAATCAATATGCTTTCACACAGCTCGCCTTTTCTCATTTCCCTCAATTACTGTGATTGTTTGTAAGTACCGTGGGCTCCACGGATCCCAGTACAGAGCATGATCAAAGTGAAGCGTTCACGCAAAAGCACTGAGGTTACAGGATACAGGTACTCCACAGAAAATAGGCAGACAGAAAGTACTTTTTACAATAAAAAGAAAATACATGAACCGAATTTAGTCTTAAAACATCTGAGACATCCAAAATTCTTCACAATTTATCCTTTCATTGAATTGTAAATGTGTACTCTCTAAATTAGTAAGAGAAAGTCTTATGATGAAAAATATCTTCTGGAAAGATGTCTTCTTCTCACTAAACACTTTACTCAATCATTTTAATTTGGAAACTGTGGCTTCCTAAATTAGTTTAATGCTAGTGTCATTTTTTATGTGCCAATTCAGGACTTAAGCATTAATATTACCCCTGGTCTCCTTGCTTATTCATCAGAAGAGCTGAGAAGTATTGCCCTCCCCATTCTTCAATTAATAAATCCTAAAATGCAAAAGCCTCCTAATCTCCAGGCTCTTCTCTTGTTCAAAGTGGTAACAGCACAGCAGGACCACCTTCCACCTCAAACTTTCTGTAAGTTTTATCAGCAAGAACTTAAGAGACTTCCAGTGGAAGATGGCAACTGGGAAAAGGAAAATACAGGCGTAAATTACAAATGTCCTCAGCCTCTCCATGGTAATCAGTTTTTCTAAGAAAGCATCCTAAGAAATATTTTTAATTAGCTTATAGGAAGTGAATGTGGCTATCTGCCTTTCTCACTTATGAAATGTGATGCAGAGAAATAGGAAATCATTAGCCCTGCCATATATTGACAATCTGACAATCAAAAAAGGACCCTAACCCTAACTAACCAAATAATGGCACATTTCAAATTTATTTTTCAGCTGAAGGAAATTTAGATCAAAACCTTAGTCAATGAAAGACTGTAGAGCACTACATATGACAAAGGACTATGAAAGGGAAAGAAACCCATTATTTTACAGAAACAAACTGAAAAATTCATGGCAAACCTGCCTAAATTACTGAGTTGCAAAATCAAGCAACACAGAGAGGGGAGACAAAAAGATGAATGTGCCAAGTTTACCTAATTAAACAATGGAAGTACAACTAGATAAAAATAGAAACAAAGTGACTCTGAATTGCAACTACTTTAAATGTTCTATGGTCAAATTTCCCCTAAGAAGTAAAGTACACACATTTCTAAACCAAAGGAACAAAGGAACAATTCCGTTGCTTCCTATATGAATCAACCACAAGTTGTACTGAGAAGATTATTCCCTCCTGAAATTTGTGAAACTCATTAAAACAGCGGCTCATGAAACTTGCAAAAAGAACAAAATGTATATCTAAATGTATCCTTGTGATAAGTGCTTTGCACTACAGCATAAAAATTAAACTTTCGGTTTAACAGTCTTCTATGTGTAACATTACACATACATCTTTTATTGTCCAGGCCTGCAGTGTCAGGAAGTTGTCACAGACTACCTGACCATTCTGCCCCAGGGAACCACCATGTGATTTAAAGCTTTTGTCTCACCTTCAAACAGATAAAAGCAAGTGCAGTGGAGAGAGGAGGGGGTAAGGTGGGAGGTAAGGGGGTAAGGAACAGCCTCTTTTCCAAGGTTCTAGAGGAAAACAAATAAAACTGGACCTGCCATTTAATTCAGGACCAAACTCAGAATTCCTGCTGCAGGGTTGCATGTTGCATAAGCTTCAAAAGAGCTGAGAAATTCAGTTATCTGGCCAGTTATTGCACACCAATGAAAGCCTTACCTTGCAATATGGTTAGGTTAAATGAAACCCTGATACAACAAACAGAAGGATTTCCTCTAACGTTTTTACTAATATAGAAATGAAGACTACTATTTAACTAGTAGTTCAAGTACTGCAGACAAACTGCCTGTAGGTAGAGAATCAGAAATTTGAGTGTGGTGAGTTTTACCCTTTTGTGTGATGAGTGCAAGGTATTAAAACCAAATTCATGTCAACATTATAGCAAAGAACTCAGTTTCTAATTCTGAATACGAGTACATTTTAAGACGAAAAAAGGGCCATAAAACCATATACAGTATAGTCAGAGTTTCACTTTCACGTTATGTGCCTGTCTTACTTCACTCTGAAATGTTTTATACTTGTACCTCATGTTATATGCTTTTTGGACTGGACTGGGTTTTTCCACAAAAAGAAAAATCAACTTTTTTCCACCTTAATATTCAACCTACCTGCCCATAGTTGTCTATGCCAGTTACTAATCTATTTAAATTTAATAAATCAAAAGCTGTCCTTAGGGATTGGCCAAGAGTCGTAAGTCCTTCTGCCTGCAGGTTTTTCAGTTCATTCATAAACGTTGCATGGTTCTCTTTCCATCCAGCCTAAAAAGAAAAATGTAAGACATTTTTCCCCTCATATTTTAAAGCCATGTATACACGGACAACCTTTACACTCTGTGGTTCCTCAAGGGGCTGCTTCACTTCCCACTATGGTGTGATCAACGTGTCAAATACCTTACCACCGCTGAAGCAACTCTTCCAAAGGGGGGCAGGAATAAACCTGCAGCTTTAGACAGCCTAACTGCTTGGTAACTTCCCCGGGAAACTGACTCTCTGACCTAATACCCAAAAGGTGGGGATGCAAAGTGCTCGTGGAAAACAGACGTGAGCAGGACTTCCGAAGTTAACCGACAGCTGCCCCGCGGACCCGCGGCCTCTCCGGGAGAACCTGAAGCCCAAGCCCCGCAGCCCCCGGGCCCGGCGGCCGGCTCGCCAGCCTCGGGCCGATTCCCCTTTAACGCCAGAGCCCGGGCTCGGCTGGCGGCGGCCGGGCCCGCTGTCACTCGGGCTAACTTGAATAAATATCCCCCACAGTTCATTGCTGCCGCTCCCGCCGCGGAGGGGAAATGTCGGCCATGTTGATCGCAGCGCCGCCGCCGCCGGGCCGGGCTGGGGAGGGGACGGCGGTGGCCCCGCGACTCCGCGCCGCGCCGGGACGCTGCGGGGCGGGGGAGGGGGTGGGAGTCCGTGGGGGAAAGGACCTCAGCGCCTAGAGCACAACGGGTGGG
>PVKM010003258.1:0-58869 GCA_004027735.1 Carollia perspicillata
TATGTGACTCTCTTTTTAGTTCCCTCCAGTAAATGAAAAGTTCCTAAAGGGCAAGGAATGTATCTTTTGCCTCTTGTATCTCTGAGCATCTTGGCAGTGACATGTGAGCCCTGCATCTCAGTCTCATTATGACACCAAACCCTGGACTGTGAGACCTGGCATTGACCCTGGACATCACCTGGTCCCATGATCTCATCTCTTTGTTAGGAAACTGAGGCCCCAAAATGGGATGCGACTTTGTAAATATCACTCAGCTAGTTAGCTTGGATCAGCCCTGGGGTCTCCTGACTGTAGTTGATGTTAACATGGAATCTCAAGCTTCTCTCCCATAATGGCAGGGACCGTGTGCCTCCCCACCCACCAACCCCAGCTGGAAGCAGGGGGCCACAAGCCAGAAACTGTTTCAGAGAGCATGAACACTGCTTTCCCATGTATGTGAATATTGCCTTCTACTCCATGATATATATTGTTTGTTTTAACATTAAAATGTTAGATTTTTTTTTCTATTAAGAAAAGTTGGTACTAAAGGTATAATGGGATAGAGTCACTTATTTTCCTTGGCATAATGCTGTAAGCCTTGGGGTCAAAACAAAGTTGTAACTTTGGTTGGAGTGCTTGGGGTTTAGGCATGGTGAACATCTGAGTATGACTCTGGGACCCTTGAATGTGTGTGAAGAAGGAACGAGGTCAGGAGGGTAAACAAGGTAAGTGAAAGCCAACATTCTATCTATTTAAAAATTAATCGTTTTAATAGCTTTTTTAAAATAAAATTCACATGCCACACAATTCCCCCATTTAAAGTGCACCAATTTTAAGGTTTTAAAATTCAGTTTATGCTCTGTCCTTCCCCCTGGTCAGACACCATGCAGCTCCACTGCTCCCCGGCTCCCCAGCCCAAACTGCACCGAAGCTCCATCCACAGATATTTACTTGGCTTGCTGGACAGAAGTAACATATGCCACTGATGAGCCTGCAGGAAAAAAGGAGTTCTTGAGTTGGTGGGAGAAGGGAGCAAAGGGCCAGGGGAAGGGTCATAGGTGGTAAAGCAGTGAGCAACCCTGCTTTAAAAACAAACACGATTTTATCCTAGGACAGTGCTTGAATTCCAATTGCAACTGGATAAGCAGGGCTGGTATCAGAAGCAGGTGGGTTGAAACCACATGGAGAGAGGGCATAGTGTAGTGATCAGGAGCACCGGCTCTGAAGCCAGGTTTGGATCTTTGTCCTATGCCAAGTAAGGGATAATAAGAGTATCTACTTTACAGGGTTGCTGTGAGAACTGTATTTGTTAATATATATAAAGAGCTTATAACATTGTCAGGCACATACTTAGTGTAAATACTTGCTAATTGTTATATGGGGGTACAGCTCTCCTCCGCCCTCTCCAAACACACACACTCCTTAGGGACTTCATACCAGTTATTTCCTCTGCATGGAGTACTCTTTGCCCTGATATCCATTAAGCTTGCTCTGTTACCTCCTCCAGATTTTACCTCAAATGCTACTTGCTCAATGAGGACCATCCTGACTATGCTCTATATCCCTTACCTTGACCTATGTTTTTTCTGTAGTTCTTATTATCTCACAGCATCTACACATCTACATTATGTGTTTCCCCCCACTCCCGGCCCAGGGCCTTCCCACCCCCACCACTCAGCATATAGATTCCACAAGGGCAGGAATTTTCCTCCGTCTTATTCACTGACCTGTCCTAAGAGCCTAGAGACAGTGCCTGGAACGTGGAGGGTGCTTGCTACATATTTGCTGAGTGAAGAATAGAAGAGTAATTCATACTAGATAATCTGCTGTAATTTCTCCAGCTCCCTGGATGTGCTCACAAGGGACAGGTAATCACCTGGAATGTCTGCAGCTCCCTGGATGTGCTCACAAGGGACAGGTAATCACCTGGAATGTCTGGAATGACCCAAATGCAAACAGTATCTGACAGGCTGCCCTTTTCACCACTTGAGGCTTTTACTAGCCTCCCTCTCTCTTGATTTTGAAAATGATTTCTTATGGAAGTGTTTTCCTGATTTTTGCCTTCAGCCTCAAGGCTTCTCGCACTCTTCTCCAAGTCAGTTCTATTGTCCTTTTCCAGATCATTCCTATTAGGTTCCCTCTCACAACGTGATGACCAAAACCCTTATGTGGCATTCCTAGAAGGAAAGCTTCAGCCAGGAATGTCACAGCTCCAGAGCCTTTTCAGAATTCTCCCTCCTCTAATTAGGATGGCCACACATCTCAGCTGCTGCTTTTGACTGCTGCTGTGAGCTGCATGTTGATGCCCATCATTGTGCCGAGATAATTTCCCTGAGCAGCGAAAACTAATAATCAGTGGTATTTTCAATAGAGCCTTTCCATTTAGTGTGGGTGCGTTATTCAGCACTTCATTTTTCTTTTGGGGGGGGGTTGAATTTGGTTTCTTGTCATGTTTCCTAATTAGGAAGATTTACAAGATTCATTTTGATTTTTTTGAAAAAATTCCTTCCCAGGAATGCTTATCTCGGCTTCAGCAAGTGATAAGCATTCACTGCTCGGCTTCATCTGCTGATTTCATCTCTTTAATTCCTGCTGGGTTGTCACACGTCAGACCTTAGCAGCAGGGCTGATTCTGAGGCTGCCTCACTGCTGGCTCTGTTTCAGACTGAGGCTGGGTCTTTATATTCAAGGCTGACGGGCACAAATGAGGCTCTTTTCTCCCTTGCTCCTGTACCCCTTCTCTTCTTTTGCGCTTTCTTCTAGTCTCCTGGTCCTCCTTTATGTCAAATCCAGCTTGTCTTCCATATGCATTCCTAGTGCTCCATTTCTGGCCATAAATGTGGTCTTTAAAAATAAAAACAATTATGAACATAACATGGAAATAACATGTACTATATCCTGCACCTCACCGCTTACTTGGTTCTCTTTTCTCCTTCTATTGTCTTTATGGGAGACTGATTCCCAACCCCCAAATCCACTTTGCTGCTCAACTGCCTGCTTTCTGATGATGTTCATGCCTCCCAGTGATCGTTCTCCTCTGCTCATCTCCTCTCTCTTTCCCCCTGGGGTGTTTCCTTCCACCACTCCTGGCATTCAAAGATTTAATAAATTCCACCAGGTGGGAGTGGGGCTGTAGTCACCCAGGCTCCTAGGACTGGGCTTAGCAGGGTTTAAGACATCTTCCAGAACACACACAGAAAACATGAGAGATACAGTAAAATGTCTTCCATTTGTTAGGTCTTCCCGACAAAACGAGTGAGACCGTGGTCAGTATGCATACTTTCTGCTCTGTGGCATACTGCCCAGAACTATAATGCAGTGGGGAGCATTCCCAGGGCCAGATTCTGTAATAGGCAACATTTTAGGCATTACATGCAGAGAATAACCTATTGAAAGTTCGAGAGGCTGAGCCCCAATAATTGAGCCCACCCTTGAGAAAGGTATGAGAGAGTGCTATGAAGGTATTTTCTATAAGGATATTTATAAGTCCCAGATCTATTACATTTCCTCAGCAAAGTAAGAGGTGGATTATACCTAGTACAAACCCAAATACATAAGGCCCAGGTCATTTAAATGAGGATGAGTAATACTGGCCTGCTACCTCCGATAAACCTGAGGATTCATTCTCAGTCTACATGGGTCCATAGGATTTGGCCACTTGTTGGCATATGAGAATACAATGTCTAAGAGAAACTGGAGATCCATATTGTTTAATGTGAAATTTCCTGCTTTAAAAAATGTTTTTAAATACTCTGTGTGTTCTAAAGCTCCTTAGCTATCAGTTTGCAACTGCAGGCCTAAATGATCAGTAAGGCCCATTCCCACACTTGCTCTATAAGTGGTTTTAAATCAAGAATAAGAAGAAAAAAATTATCTAAGATTTGCACATCTGTTTTCAGTTTATGAAATATTTCTTCCACATTACTTTGGGACATAGCAGTATATTCTGAAAAGTTATCCACCTGATATATGTCCAAGCCAGTTGTGTTCTCTCTACCCTATCTCTGACCACCAACTCAGGCAAACCAAAGTCTTCTGGGAAACAAAGTATAGGCCCAACCACAAAAGGTTGGGGACCTGGTCCCAATCTTTCTAGTTAAACTTGCTTTGTAAAATTCTACTCCACCTCTGATGAAGAGCTAATTCTTAAATTTCTTAAACTGTTACTGTTCACTTAACAAAACTTGCTAAGGATAATCACAAAAAGCACCATTAACAATGGACCAATTTCATTAATTATGAATAAATTTTAATCTTAAATAAAAGACTAACAAATTGAACCCAGGAGTGTAGTCAAGGACTAATGAATACATAATGGAGAGTTTATTTCAAGATTCTAAGGATGAATTGAACATTTGGAAATCTACTAGTATATATTTCATTATATTAGTAAGTCAGAGTAAAAAATACATTAATCAGGTTTATGAGAAAGTTGATTAACTTTAACATCCTTTAATTAAAAGCTAATAACAAGCTAGGAATGGAAGAAAATTTCTTCAAAGGCAATGGTGTATTTAAAGAATATCTAGCACCAACAAGGGGCAGAGGCTTGTCTTACTGCATTAAAGACTGAACGCCCATTATCTTAGCCTCCATTCTTCAAAAATTTTCTGAGGTTTTGGCCAGTACGACAGGAAGACAGAAAACTGCATTCTTTGTAGATGATGTGATTGTTGACATAAAATTCAGAAACATTAGGTGACAAACTACTAGGACTAATAAGAAACTTTCATAGTATGGTAGGATACAAGATTACACAAAAATCAATAGTTTTCCCTGCTCACAATAACAAAAAAAACCCTATAAAATATCTAGGAACAAACTTTTCAAGAATTGTGCAAATCTACATAAATGTTTTTTTGTGTATTTAACATATAAAAGACCTAAGCGCATCAAGACATGTGTTCCTGAGTAAGAGGACTCATGATGTTGAAAAATTGGAAATAGCATTAGGAAACTTGCTTTATGAGAGAAGAAATACATTACCAAGTTATAATAAGTGTGGCATACCACAGGAATTAGCAGAGAGCCAGTAAAATAGATGAGAATGTTTAGAAACAGATACACAAAAATTCAGTTTTTGATTGATGGTGGCACTTTAAAGTGGGGAAAGAACAGATTATTTGAGAAGTGTTACTGGGGTGACTGACTGGTTAACATTTGGCAAAAAGTAGATAAAAAAAAGTAAAATGAAGATCCCTACCTCAATTCATTTATAAGAATAAATTAGAGATTGAAAATATACATAATATGATATTTTTGAGTATAGTTTGGCAATATGTATCAAAGTTTGAGGTTTCCATAATTTCTTATTGAACAGTTCCATTTCTTAAAACTTATTCCAAGGAGGTAAATGGACAAATGTACAGAATTTTAGTACAAAAACGTTTACTGCTGAATTTTTATGATAGTAAGAAATTAAAAACCACTTAAATGTCTATCATGATGGGTTATTTCAAATGTGTGTGTAACATACATACAAACTATGGAATGACACGAGTCTTTAAAATGATGACTTTACAATGATGAAATACATTTATGTGTATCAGAATGAAGACTATCCACATCATATTAAGTGAAAATAATGTCATGTTTTAAGTCTGCAGGTACTCTGATTTTTTTTTTAATGTGCGAAGGTATAGAAAAGCCCAGGAGGATCTATAGCAAACTGTTTCTTTTTCATTTCCAAAGGGTAGATTCTACTTTTTGCCTAGAAGATTCATCCCCTCTCTTAGCTCTTTTACGCGGGGAACTTCAGTAGGAGTACATCCTTAAACTTCTTATGGGGAGGAGGGGATGGGAGCAGACACCTCTCCTAGGTAAGCATGATCTCTTAGAACCCTGTACTTGCCATGTTCCCTATACACCATGCTGCACCTTTTTATTTACCGACATTACTTTTTGCTTTTCCTTTAGACTCTAAGCTCCATGAGGGCATGGGCAGCATTTGGGTCCATCTTGTTCTCTGGAGAGCCTAGCAGTGCCTGGCAAACAACTGCCACTACTTGAGCTCTTGCTGTATGCCAAATACTGTGCTAGATACTTTAAACGATGCCACTACACTCTTAGGTACATACTGAAGATGCTATTATCTCCATTCTGAAGATTCGGAAACTGCGAGTTAGATTGTGAAGCTTGTGCCAATGTCACTGGTTGTACTGGGATCAATTAGCAGGTCCTACACTCAGTATACGGTGACCAATAACTATCGAAAGGAATACAGCCAACCGTGGCTTGAGAAGCATTTGATGGGGATATTGCATTGGGGATTTAACACTAAAACGGTGGTTGGACTAGAAGCCCTTTAAACTCTATTACAACCCGGATACTCACAAGCTCCTCCCATTACGACCCGCCAGCAGAGTCCGGAAGGTAGCGGCAGGGGAGGGACGAGCTTCCGGGGCCGGGCCGGGGCGGGGCTAGCGCTTTGGGCGGAAGTTGGGAGGTTCGGTTGTCCAAATACGCTGGTTTGTGACAGGGTGGGGAGAAGGAAGGCCTGCGTAAAGGTTGCCTCTCCAACCCTTCGTTCCTGGGCACTCTAGGAAAAAACCAACTCCTCGGTCCCGCCGCTAGCCCCTTCCACCAGGCTCTCTCCGCTCTATTTCGCCACCATTATGTGGGAAGCAAATCCGGTGAGTAGCGGGGCGGGACGGGGCGGACCCAATCGATGGGAAGGGGTTCCCAGGAACTGCTCCCCTTCATCTGCTACGGGTTAGATGAAGGGTTCCGGGGCTCGAAGATCCCGGTCCTTGCGGCTTTCCACTCCTGCCCTTTTGGGTGCTGTAGATGGCCCGGTGGGTTCTCCGACGTTGTATTGCTTTCCTAATACTTACTTATTTTACTGGCTGTGGTTTCTCCGCCTCCCTCCCTTCACCTTCGTAAACTTTGTGTTTTGATTTCAATTGGAGCTTCGGACCTGTTACTCTTCCTTTGCCTTAGGTGTACTTGCCAGTCCCACCCATCTAGAGCTAGGGGATTCGACCCCCCGATCTTGAATGGGTCTACAAGGAACCGTCACTACTTCCCTTCTAGGTGGACAGTCATTTAAAACTTGGGGGAACCGAGTGTATGTTCTAAGCCTCTGGATAGTGAAGTTCTTAGATGTTTCTTGTTCAGTGGACAGAACTGGTGACCTGGAACGTTTCAACTGCAAGTTTTGTCTCCCTCCTTGTTTGATTCCGGCATATGCATTATGCCTGCATGTATTTTTGTCTGCTTCGCTTTTATACATTTATTTAATGTGCAGCCCTCAAAGAGTGCAATCTGTTTGCCAAGAATAATCCCTCAAGCTCTTGTCAGAGTTGAAATCGCTTAGTAACATGGCAAATCTACACTGTGCTGACTGGATAAATGGCAGAGTCACATTTCAGCAAATTGTTGGACTAAATATGTCAAACTACCCCATATGCAGAGACATCTGCCTAAATTTACTCTATAACCCTGTTTCTATAATTGCAAAAACTTTTTTGGTGTAATTAATACTTTTTTCCCATTTCTGGAATATATTTCCAGATAAATTACAGAGTTTATCGGTTAATCTGTTAATTTTTAAAGTATTATCCAGCAGAGACTGTCAGTATGTATTTGTTGGTTGCGCAGTGTGGTTCCATCCCAGTTCATCATAACAGTGGTCATCTGAGATTTTTTTTTTGTTTGTTTATACTTAGAGTCCTCTAGTATCAGGTTACATCAGAGGAAAGTAGTTGCTGGTATTTGATTTTAGCAAAAGCGCTTTTGAAATATGAGAAAGTGCTCTCCTCATATATATTAAGTTTCACTGTCATCAACAACCTTCATTTTGTATTGTCTGTGTGTGTATGTGTTCAGTTTATTTTGGCAGTCTTCCTTGTCATCTCTGTAACAAACCTTTTAGTCACCCAAGTATGTCTTGCTCAAAGTTACATGTTTTAAATCCTTCATTATGTCCTAAGCTCCATATGAGCAAAGATTTTTGTCTGTTTTGTTTACTGTGGTATTCTCAGTTTAGAGAACAGAGCCTGGCACACTTAATAGGCACTCAGAAAATATTTGTTGAATTAACAAAGGTGATTGTACTGAAGAGAGGCCTTTGGTCTCACTGTTTATTCTCCATCCTCCATCACGTATACATCAGCATTTGCTATTGGGTTATTTGTATGTTTGTGAGGATTATAAAAACATTAATGAATGTCTCATATATTTGGTTTGTTATATCATCTCTCTCCTTTGTAAGAAATGCTGTTTTCTCTGTTATCACCCTAACGATTTTGCTTGATTTCAGTGGACTGATTTTTATTAAAAGTAGTGAGCCTTCTGCACAGAATCCCATTTCTTTTAACCCTTAACATATCACTCTAATGTGCCTTAAGGCTACTAGGTTTACATACTACTGATACTGTTTGTTTTCATATAACCATATGAATACTGACAACAAAGTTTAGTTTTAAAAATACAGACAACATTCTGCATATGGATTTCTCTCATAATTTGTTAGTTTCTTTTAATAGAAGAGGCATCTGGATAGTCTCTCCAGATGCACTCATGGAATGAAAATTAATTTTAATGTTACCCTAAGCCAAACAATTGGGAAGGTTTTTTAAAAAACACAATGATCTTAAAAGATAAATGCAGGTGACTTTTGCATTACTCATCAATTTAAATTACTGTTTATCATTTCTTTCCATTGAATGAGAGAATAATTCTACGTGAAGGAAGGTCATTTGTAAACTGCCTTAATGAAGACTTCTGCCTAGTTTCTTCCTGTTTTGTTAGCATCCTTAATATGCCACCTGTGATCTGCAGAGATACCTCCTATTGCAAATATACCTTCTGTGTAATAGTATATTCCACTCACAAGTGCTTTGAGGAAATGTTACACTGGGTTATGCGTAATTTCACTATAAACATTTTTGCCTCAAGCTTTTTTGTTATGAGCATTTTCACAACAAACATTTTCACCACACAGTTCACTGGCAGTAAGACAATTTCACCATAAAAGGTAAAATAATTAGTTGACAGTTTGGTTTCATTTCTTCAAAATAATTACTTGTCAGTTTGGTTTCATTTCTTCAAAATAATTACTTGTTAGTTTGGTTTCATTTCTTCAAAATAATTACTTGTCAGTTTGGTTTCATTTCTTCAAAATAATTACTTGTCAGTTTGGTTTCATTTCTTCATGATGAATCAACTAGCAGTGTATTTAAGCTAGTTGTCAGGTTGGTTTCATCTCTCCATTGGCAAAGTTCTTGCAGTGCTCCCATTTTTATATTGTATAAATCTTAGCTGGATTGCATACTATACTAGAAAATAATAACATATCAGTTTTTGCATATTTTTTGGTGAGTATAGCAGATCCCATCAAAACTACCCATCAAAACCAAGTTTACCCAGCTGTGGCAAACATGACAGAGGCAGCTACTAATTCACGACAGTCTTTGAGAACATTATTTATTCTTTAGTTGGAAACTGATACCTCTCTTAATGAAGGAAGAAATTTTAGTGAAAAAATAAAAGTGCAATGCTGAATGAGGAGACAAATTAACACCAAAAAAAAAAGTGTACTTGAACAAAACACTTGGAAGACACTGTATTTTCATTTTTTGCAATAGTCTTTTTAATTTTATTACTTTTT
Organism: Carollia perspicillata; assembly: GCA_004027735.1. Taxonomy (NCBI): domain Eukaryota; kingdom Metazoa; phylum Chordata; class Mammalia; order Chiroptera; family Phyllostomidae; genus Carollia; species Carollia perspicillata. Next base: position 9,590 of record PVKM010003258.1, read on the forward strand.
CGTGTTTCATTATGTTTTTCTTAATGTCTCCCTTTTAGTTTTTGTTCTTTTATCTTTTATGGTGAAATTTCCTTATGGTTAATTAGTTGTTCGGTGAAAGTGCTATGCCAAAGATGTGTACAATGAAAACTGCTGGACGTGTGTACACTGACCCTGGACATAGTAATATTCAGAGGCAGTCGCCCCTTCAAGTGGAAAGTCTCCTGACACGGTTTGAGTGTGAAAGATTACCTCTGAGCTTCTAGCATTTCCTTGGGGTGGGGAGGACCCAGAGCAAGATAACCCAGGAGCTACAAAAACTTTATTTAAAGTACACGATTTCATTTTATTTTTCAAGAAAGTCATGAGGTCAGTGATGATTCTACTGAAGCCTATCCCTGACCCGACACCTTGAGGTAAGCATAATGTCCCTGCCAAGGCAGACCAGATTGACAGAAGCAACACGCACACTCACTTCTGATACGAGCTCTTGGCAGTTCTCCATCCACCTCAGGGGAGGTAGCTCTTTACTAATGTCCTCCAGTTTGGGAAAGTTGCAACATTTGTAGAAAGGAATTGGAAGGGTTGCCATCGTTGCCTTGACTCTGTACACCCTTACTTTAATCTGCCTTTCTCTGTTTGTAATTGTCTTATCCCTGTTTACTGGGATTGGAATAAGTAAATCAGTATTACATATGAGGGAGTTTCAGCTTCTCTCCATCACACTGATGAGCAAAAATGAAAAATAGGCCCTGGCTGGTGTGGCTCAGTTGGTTGGAGCATTGTCCCGTGAACCAAAATGTCAGGGGTTGGATTCCCAATTAGGGCATGTGACTGGGTTATGGGTTTGGTTCCCTGTCAGGGAGGCACCTGATCATCAGTGTTCCTCTCACATGGATGTTTCTCTCTGTCTGTCTGTGTCTGTCTGTCTATCTGTCTGTCTCTCTCCCTTCCCGGAATCAATCGATATGCCCTCAGGTGAGGATTAAAAAGAGAGAGAGAGAGAATGAAAAATTACAGACATCTGTTCAAGATTACAAACCATCTATTACAATAGTAAGGCTTTTATACAAAGTGGTAAGCCCTTCTAAAATTCCTTTACACTTATTAACTCATACTGTTAGAATAATCCGATAGGTTAGCTAAGGGAAGGGGAAATGATTTTTCCAAGACCTGAGTGGTACCTAAGTAAGCAACAGAATTTGATTAGTCCCCACGTCCTCTTTCACCCCATTTCATTGCTTAGTGCTAGTAGTGATGACAGTTGTGTGCTCGTGTCATGATTTACCTGCTGAGCCACCTTTTTCTCTGTTATTTTATCTTCACATCTGCTTCCAAACCCCCTTGAAACTATGATTCTTTCTCCTTTTTTTGGTCAAACTTCTTGAAAGAATAGTCATATATATATATTTTTATCATTCTTTACTCATACCTCAGCTCCAGCCCCACTTCTGCCTCTAACCCTTACTTGCTAGGACGTTACCAGGAACCTTTGAATGACCGCATATAGTGGCAACCTTTATGTCTTCAACCCCTTCTGTCTTTCTGTAGCATTAATGCTTTTAGGGGTGTTTTCCATCGCTCTCTTTTTTGGTTTTCCTGGGACTACACCTTTGATTTTTTCTTTCTATAATTTATCATTGAATCATAATCTTGACTTGGCTGCACTGCTTTTTTTTATCCCTGAAATGTTCTACTTTAACCTTTTGTTTGTTCCTCTCAGCACCTTCTGTTTGTTGAGCTTCATGACTTTGGATACCACTCTGGTGATTACGCGTGCCCAATATGCATCTGTGGTCCTGACCCCTTTCTTGAGCTGGGTGGTAGACAATTCTACGGGTCGTCCCTCGGATATGTCTAAACCAGACTCAGTCATTGATTTTTTATTTTACTCAGTCAACAAATATTTAGTAAAGTAGCTACTACATATAAAACACCATTCTAGACACTAGGGAGGGGTTTATAAATATAGATCAAATCAGAGCCTAACCTCAGGGGTCTTGTAATATATGTTGTGGGTACAAAGTGATTCCATAGGGTACCTAGGGTACTAGGAAGGTTTATTGAAGTAAGTTACATTTGAGGTAGGAGTTAAGTTATAGAAGTAGACTTATGGGAAGGTCAAAATGACCAAAGCCCACATAAGTGAAAGAATGGCAAGTATAGTTTGGACAAAGTGAAGTGAAGTGGAGAGAATGCATATATGATGAGTAAAGTTGCAGTATGGGTGTCCTCAGAGAATGAGGATAAGTGGTTGTGGACAGTGGTAACTAACATCTATGTAATCTCTCTTTTAGTCAGGCAGTGTATTTTATAGACATATTCTCAGGCTGGAGGGAGGATGAGGATAGGATATGTCTGGAAATGAAAGTTCTATTGACATAGTGTCTATGAAAATGTATTCTTAGGATCAACATACAATTGGGCTCATATGCTAATATCTTTATCTTCTTGTCATTCTTTTAAAAAAATATTTTATTTATTTACTTTTAGAGAGAGGGGACAGGAAGGAGAAAGAGTGGGAGAGAAACAGCAACATGTGGTTGTCTCTAATATGTCCCCTACGGGGGACCTGGCCTGCAACCCAGGCATGTGCCCTGACTGGGAATCGAACCAGTGACCCTTTGCTTCACAGGCCCGCACTCAATCCACTGAGCCACACCAGCTAGGACTTGTCATTCTTTATAATTGTTCTAACAATGGAGTGAGTTTAGCCAAGCTTGGAGTGCAGTGTAATATGCCAGTGTTCGGTGCCTGGGGGCAGTGCTAAACAAAGTATGCCCATATTTAGGTTATCTAATACTTCGGTGAGGTCATTTGGTGAGTAATTAATAAATTATTAGCCTCATTTTTTTAGTGACAATGTAAGACTCAAAATTCAGTGAACTTTCTGGATAAGAATAGAATCAGGTTTTAAACCTAGAATTTTCTGGTTCCAGAACACATACTCTTTCCAGTCTAACATAGGATATAGGACTTAGTGTGAGTGAAAAAGGACCTGTGAGGGTTGTCAGAGAGAGTCAGAGACAAAGGAAGGATTCCTGAGCTGCAGAAAATCATGACCTTTTTGTGACACGAACTTCCATGTTTTTAGAACTTTTTTTCTAGTGGTACAACACCTGAGCAGGGATAGAGAAGTAAGGTAGTCTTCCCAGGATTGGCATGGCAGGTACAGAACAAGGCCAAGGAAATACGTCTAACAGTTTTTGGTTATCAGGGAGGGACACAGTTTGGGACAAGGCTGGAGGCCCATGTTTGTAATAGAGGTTCGAAGGAATGGAGTGAGACAGTATGTTCAGTGTGGCCCACCTGGCGTAAAATGCTCAAGCGGAATGTTGAGGTATTTGGCTTATGCAGCTCACCCTGTCAGAGTTAGGCCTGCTTTTGAAATTATGTCTGATGGCACTGGTTGATTTATTGAGCCCCTGCTCTATGCCAGTCAATTCTAAGCCCCAGGGTTTACAGTGGCGAACATAGAAGACTAGACCCCAGCACTCATGAATTTGCTGTCTGGTGCAGGGAAGCAGACATTGAGCCAATAATTACACAAATAACATTTAACTTCAATTGTAGTGAAAGTTCTAAAAGAAAAAGTATACCATGACAATATATAATGGGAGGAACTAGGATAGTACCAGGCTGGGAGATCAGGCAAAGCCACTTTTACAGAGGTCTGAAGGGTAAACAAGAGTTAGCCAGGTAAAGGTTGGGTGGGAGGTGAAGGGGACTTTTTTTTTTAAGATTTTATTTGTTTACTTTTAGAGAAGGGCAGGAAAGGAGAAAAAAAGGGAGAGGAACATCAGTTGTGCTTGCCTTTTTCCATGTCCTGGCGGGTAACCCAGGCATGCGCCTTAGACTGGGAATTCTCAGGCCGGCACTGAATCCACTGAGCCACGCTAGCCAGGGCGAGGGGTATTCTGACAGCAGAAATAGTATGAGCAAAGATCCTGAGACAAGAAGAATCTTGGTGTTTGAGCAACAGAGAGAAACTGTGTGCCCGGGACACAGCGAACCAGAAGATGACATCGGTAGGTTGGTAGGAACTAGATTGTGCCTGTCTTTGTGGCGTATGTTTAGGATTTTGAACCTTATTCTTAGAGGAGTTGGAAGCCATTGAAGGATTTTAAATAGGAAGTGACATGAACATATTGGTGTTTTTAAAAAGATCATTCTGGCTCTGCGTGGAAAATGAGTTACATATTAGACAGAGAGTGTGATGGGCAGAATAATGGCCTCCTTATCCCTGTGCTAAGCCCTGGAAACTGGCAATGTGTTAGGTTACAGAGCAAAGGGGAATTAAGATTGCTAACTAGCTGACCTTATGATAGAGTGGTTATTTTGGATTATCCAGGCGGGCCCAATGTAATCATAAAGGTTCTTAAAAAGTGGAAGATGGAGGTTTAAGAAGTGAGTCAGATGTAACTATGGGAGAATAGTCAAAGAGACGAAAGGTTGCTGGTTTGGAGATGAAGTAGGGGGCCACAAGGCAAGAAAGGTGGGTAGCTTTTAGAAACTGGAAAATCCAAGGAAGTATATTCCCCTGTACAGCCTCCGTAAGGGAATCAAGTCCTCCTTGATGTTAGCGCAGTAAGTCCCATATCAGACTTCTACAGGAATGTAAGGTAATAAGTTTGTGTTGCTTACATCCGTGCTAATTTGTTCCAGTAGTAATTGAACACTTTACCCAGGTGCATCAGAAAGGCTGTTGGAAGACCACATAAGAAGCTATGGTGTAGTCCAAAGTGGAGATGAAGGTGACAAAATGGATCAGTTCAAGCCGCACTTTGAATGGTGAATGTTAGGTTTCTGGCACAGGCAGCCATGAAGGAAACGTTTTCACTGAGATAGGAGGATTAGAAAAGGGGGAGAGATGGTAAAGATGAAGAGTTTGGAGCCTTTTACAGGTTTAATGTGCCTTTGAGGCATTCAAGTAATAAAGTCAAAGAGGCAATCAGATAAGTGAGTCTGGAGCTCAGAGAAGAAGGCTAGGGTAGAAATTGCAATTTAGGTCTCAGCTTGTATAGATGGCTTTTAAAATCATGAGAGTAAGTGAGATCCCTAGGACAGTGTTTCTCGAACTTTCAACACCCATTCAAACCAACAATTTTAAACAATAAAGCAGTATTTTAAAAATCAGTGATGTTTGTATTATCATTGAAAAATATGGTATTGCAATCTCTTACAAAGTAAGCAACTAGCTTGAGATATAGGTTAGACCCGGCACTTTGATTTTTTCAACCCAATATTTCTACTAAATTAAGAAACCTCATGCTTTAATTACAGATTTTCAAGATTTGCAACTGGTAACTGGTATTTGCTGATTGTTAGATGTTATGGAATATACCATATTTCTCAAGACTGGGAAATTAGGGGGAGACTTCTCCCTGAAGACTCTTCCTAGTGCTTTTTCAGTTGCCAAATTGACACACTTATAATATTAAATAACTATAGGGATAAAGGTTTCAGCCAGTCTGAATGTTTGGAAGATAGGAGTATAGGTATCATTGGTGATTTATTTCAGTCTCTGGGAAGTATCTGTTCCTGCTTTGTTGTAACATGTGGGTGTATTCTGTATATATCCACAATAATAAAATCAGTCTCCTCTGATGAATAAAGAAAGCCATCAGATTCTGGGAAGGAATCATACTCCAGCAGTTGAGCCATTTGCTGCAGCTTAGTTTGGTGACTTTGAAAAATCTGGTGTCTTATCATCAGCATCAAAAATTGGGGTACTTGGGGATATACAAGATGGCGGCAGAGTAGCTTGCATCTCTGTCCACTTGTTCCCAAACACAGACAGGACTAACAGTTAAAACACAGAGCACAGAGTGAGAGCGTCTGAGTTTGTTCTTATGCGGCCGAGAACGTGGGGAGTGTGAAGCAGTGGGCAAGAACCAGCCTGCCTCCAGGGCGCCCAGGAGTTGGCAGCCTGGACTTTGTAAGCAAGCTGGCTCCCCAGCCCAGCACTTCTGGCTGCACAGAGTTGGGGTAGTGGCTGATGGGCTTAGTAGCCGGGCTTAGGAGAGAGAAGGCATGGGGGGTGTGGGCCCCAGAAATTGTGCTGGGGGAGCAGGCGTGCCAGAGGCTGAACAGCTTTGAAGGGAGCAGGGTCTCTGCCACCACCCTGTTATATAACAGCAGGGTTTCCCAATGCCATCCAGGAAAGATCGAGAGAGAGGCTTTATCTAAAACTGGCTGAGGCTCTGAAAGGCAGTAGCCAGCCCTGCTGTGAGAGACTGTGATTTTTGGGGAGGGAGATCGTTTGGAGAACAGGCCCCCAGGGACTGGTGCTACAGCATTGATATCACACAGAAACTCCTTTAAAAGGGGAGCTGAGGCATGACCCGGACTCAGCAGGGACCTGGGGCTCCCAGGCCTTTGTGCTGGGGCAGTGGCTTTCCTAAGCAAAAACTCAGAGGGGTAGAGTACAGTGAAGGAATAGTAGGACTTGAGCAGGGGGCTCAAGGATGGCTTGTGAGCAGGGGACTGTCCAGAGTGGAGAATTCTGGTAGAACCTCCTGTGAGAGAGCAGCAGGATCAGGACTGGAACCTATGAGCTGGATGCCTGAGATTTGCTGCAGCCAGCCAAATCTTCTCACAGACAGGCAAGCCCAGCCCCCACCTGTGGGAATACGGGCTCTGCAGAGCAGCGAGTTCAGGCTCTGGAGTATCCTGCTGCGTACATCCTGCAGGGGAAAGAAAAAGCTCTGCCAGACACTGTGAGCTACACAGTTCCTCCAGGCCTGATCTACTAAACCCAGCAGAGTAGAGAGACTAGTCAGGTGCAACAAGGTGCTTTCTTCTCTCCTGCATATCTTCTTAACATTCATTTCATAGCCTTCAAGTTTGGGCCTACGATGTCACCAGGTTTTATTTTATAGTTTATTGCAAACCCCATATTTTGCTTTTCCCTCCTCCTCCATTTTCCCTTCTTTCTTCCTCTTCTTAGTTTTGTTTTAAACTCTATTTTCTCTCTTCCCATGACTTGTTTCTATTCTGCATTCTTACTATATTTTCCCTGATCCAGCCTCTTAGAACCATTTGTAATTGTTATTGGTCATCTCACATTCTTTTTCCCATACTTAAAATATATTCTCTCTACCAGTATTAACGTTTGCTCCTTGGTTGTGGATAATGTGGTTGTTGTTGCATTTTTTCAATCTTATTTCTAGATAGGCACTATCTTATTTCTAGATAGTCACTATTGTATTTCAAATCTGTAATTTTTCTGTTCCTTTCTCCTACTCCATTTTGTCTTCTGCTTGCCCTTTTTTTAAAACAAATATTTTTTTCACTGTTTCAGCCTGGTTTTCATTTTTCACTCAGTATTGCTTCTCCCTCTGTCCTTTCAAAATAACCTCTTTCCTTTAGACATGACTTAAACTTTTTTCTTGCCTTATTCCATCTTACTTCCATGCCACCTATATAAATCTTTGCTCATTTTTGTTGATATATATATTTATTATTATTTTTTCTTTTCTCTCACTAGAAATATAAAAATACTTTAAAATTTTTCAGTTTAATCCTAATGCTACACGTTTTCCTTTTCTTACTCCATTCTGCCTTCCCTCCTACCTTATTTATTTACAATGTAAATTTTATTTTCTTTCTCTCTTCACCTTATCTCTATTCCCTACTCTTATCACTGCTCCTCCCTTTCCCTCACAAAATCACTTTTCTTGCAGTTATCTCATATTCATTCTTCCTTTCTTATAATGGTCTTAATCTCTTTACAGCTTTACTAATATTGGCTCATTTGCTCTTTATAGTGTGGTTGTGGGTGGGGGCTATTTTAGTGGGTGTAGGTTTGTTTCCTGGGTTCTTTGGTTTTGTTCTGGCAGCACTTGTACAACAACATACAAGACGTGGTTGGCAGAGTGACTCAGCCACCTGGAGGGAAGGACACACTAAAGAATGACCCAACAACAACCAAACCCAGTTACAACCAGAGAGCCCACATAAATGGCATAAAGGGCAGTCCAAGAGCATAAAGCTCAGGAGATCATGGAGACTGCACCACTGAATCCCACAGGTCTCCTACCACAGAAGGTCACACCATGAATACAGGGAATCAAAGCAGATCAATCTAATATGGAGAAACAAACAAGAGGAATCACCTAAAATGGGGAGGCAAATAAACAACCCCCAATTGAAAGGAAAGGCTAAATCCCCAGAAAGAAGGCTAAACAAAATTGAGGCAAGCAAACTATCAGACATATAGTTCAAAGTAATGGTTATGACAATGCTCAAGATGCTCAGTGAGAACTACAAACAATTCCAGGGAAGCTACAAGGAACTTACTGCAAACTACACCAGAATGAAAAAGTACATAGAAACTATCAGTAAGAACCAGGAGGAAATGAAAAGCACACTATCTAAAATGAAGAACACAGGAGAAGAAATTAAAAGCAGACTAGATGAAGCAGAGTATTAAATCAGTGGCCTGGAAGACACGGTAGAAAGAAATTCCCAGACAGAGCAACAAAACAAAAAAAGACTTCAAAAGAACAAAGAAGGTTTAGGGAGGTACAGGACAACATGAAACATAACTGTATCATAGAGATACCAGAAGGAAAAGAGGAACAAGGAATAAAAAAAGAAAACCTGTTTGAAAAACTAATGACAGAAAAGTTCCCTAATGTGATGAGAGAAAAAGTCATGTGGATCAGGGGAGCACAGAGGCTCCCAATCAAGATGAACTCAAAGAGGCCCATTCCAAGACACATCATAATTAAAATGGCAAAGTTTAATAAAGAGAGAATCTTAAAGAAAGCAAGGGAAAAACAAATAGTAACATACAAGGGCACTCCAATAGGCTAGCAGCTGACTTCTCAACAAAAACACTACAAGCCAGAAGGGAATGGCAAGAAATATTCAAAGTAAGGATAAGCAGAGGCCTGCAACCAAGATTACTCTACCCAGCAAGGTTCTCATTTTAACTGAAAAGCAAAATAAGAGGTTTGAAAGATAAAAGAAGACTAAAAGAATATATCTCCACCAAACCAGCATTGCCAGACATGCTGAGGGACTGCTTTAAGAAAATGAGAATGTTAGAGAGTTGGGGCCCAGATGGAGGTGTAAGTAGAAATCCTTTGCTTCCTCACACAAACAAAAGGAGGATGGCAACCAATCTAAAATCAATAAACCAAAATTGCCAGAAAATCAAACTGCATGGAACTCTGACAACCAAGGAATTAAAGAAAAAATCAATCAGAACAACCAGACTGATAAAGCAGACCATGCTGGTTGACTCAGAAAAGCCTTTGCCAGGCGGCTGGTGGGTGGGTGGGGGGGGGGCGGCTGAGTGCCAAATTGGCAGAGCTGCATGGGAGGGACTGACTTAAGGGGAAAACTGAGACTGAGAGGTGACTGTGAGCTAAGGCTGGGGTTGCCATGGTGAGAGATACTTCCATTCTGACACAAGAGTCTATTGGAAAGTGGGCGAGAGACAAGCAGGCAAGCTGCATCGTTCCTTCTCTGGCCTCTCCCACATAAGGCAGTGCAGCAAAGAGGGTTGCCCTGCCTGGATGAATACCTAAGGCTCCATCCCTTTACAACCTATCAGCTGCACCAAGACAAACAAATATGGCCCAAATGAAAGAACACAGCAAAACCTCCAAAACAGAACTAAGATGAGATTGCCAACCTATCTGATGGAGAATTTAAAGCCCCGGTAATCAAAATGCTCACAGAACTGATTGAGCTTGGTTGAAAATGAAAGGACAAATGAAAGATACCCAAAATGAAATAAAGCAAAATATTCAGGGAACCAACAGTGACAAGAAGGAAACGAGGATTCAAAGCAATGATTTGGAACAAAAGAAAGAAGTAAATGTCCAACTGGATCAGAACAAAGAAACAAGAATCCAAACAAAATACAGAGAGGCTGAGGATTTTCTGGGACAACCTGAAATGTTCCAATATCCAAACTATAGGGGTGCCAGAAAGAGAAGAACAGCAGCAAGAAATTGAAAACTTATTTGGACAAATAATGAAGGAAAATTTCCCCAATCTGGTGAAGGAAATAGACTTCCAGGAAGTCCAGGAAGCCCAGAGAGTCCCAAAGAGGTTGAACCCAAAGAGGAACACACCAAGGCACACCATCATTAAGTTACCCAAGACTAAAGACAGAGAAAATCCTAAAAGCGGCAAGAAATAAGGAGACACTTATCTCTAAAGGAGTTCCCATAAAGCTATCAGCTGACTTTTCAAAGGAAACCTTATAGGCAAGAAGGGACTGGAAAGAAGTATTTGAAGTCATGAAAGGCAAGGACCTACATCCAAGACTGCTCTATTCATCAAAGCTTTCATTTAGAACGGAAGGACAGATAAAGTGCTTCCTAGATAAGGTTAAGTTAAAGGAGTTTATCATCACCAAGCCCTTATTTTATGAAATGTTAAAGGGACTTGTTAAGAAAAAGAAGATAAAAAATATGAACAATAAAATGACAACAAATTAACTGTCAACAAATGAACCTAAAAGAAAAGAAAATGAAAACAATAACTAAGCAAACAACCAGAACAGGAACAGAATCAGAGAAATGGACATCAGACAGAGGGAGTGATGTCCCATCACCCCTCCTCCCCTCCATCAAGCTTAGGGCTTAGAAAACTCATGTACAACCCATGGACATGAACTAAGGCAGGGGAATGCTGGAGGTTTGGGGGGGAGGAGGGATAAAGCAGGGAAAATTGTAAAAACTATAATAGCATAATCAATAAAAAATACTTTAAACAAAGAAAGAAAATGAGAGTGTTAGAAACCCAGGTACAAAGGGAAAAAATGGCAATGAGTATATACCTATCCGTAATACCCTTAAATGTAAATGTATTCAGTGCTCTGATCAAAAGACATATGGTAGCTGAATGGTTGAGAAAACATGACCTGCATATATGCTGTCTGCAAGAAAGCCACCTCAGAACACAAGACCTACACAGACTGAAAGCGAAGTAATAGAAAAGAATATTCCAAGCAAATGGGCGTTTAAAAAAAAGCCAGTGTAGAAATATGTATGTCTGGCAAAATAGATTTCAAAACAAAGGCTATAAAAAGAGAGAAGTACATTTCGTGATACTTAAGGGAAGAATCCATCAAGAAGATATAACCATTGTAAACGTATAAGCACCCAACAAAGGAGCTCCTGAATATATAAGGAAAATCTTGGAGGACTTCTGGAAAGATATACACAGCAAAACACTTAAAGCAGGTGATTTTAATACCCACTGTGAACAATGGATAGATCTTCCAAACAAAAAATCAAGTATATTGTGGCATTGAACAACATAGTACATCCAATGCACGTAATTGATGTACACAGAACCTTTCACCACAAAGAAGCAAAATATACATTTTTTTCAAATACACACGGAACATTTTCACAGATATACCACATTGTGAGAAACAAAACTAGTCTCTACAAATTCAAGAGAATTGAAATCATATCAAGCATTTTTTTCAGATCACAATGGCTTGAAACTAGAAACCAACCTCAAGGAAAAAACCTCAAAAACATTCAAATTTATGGAGACTGGATAACATGCTGTTAAACAATGAATAGATCGACGATGAGATCAAAGAAAAAAAATCAAAATATTTCTGGAAACAAATGAAAATGAACACACAACAGCCCAAAACGCATGTGACACAGTGTGAAGGCAGTCCTGACAGGGAAGTTCATAGCAAAACAGGCCTACCTTAAAAGATTTTTAAGATTTTTCTTAAAAAGATAGAAAAAATCTCAAAAAAGCAACCTAACCCTACATCTACAATAACTAGAGGGACAACAACAAGCAAAGCCCAGCATGAGTAGATGGAAGGAAATAATCAGGATCGGAGCAGAATTAAATGACATAGAAACTAAAAGAACAATGCAAAGGATCAATACATCCAGGAGTTGGTTCTTTGAAAAGATAAACAAAATCGATAAACCTTTAACCAGGCTCATCAAGAAAAAAAGAGTGAACCCAAATAAGTGAAATCAGAAATGAAAGAGAAATTACAACCAATAACACAAAAATACAGAGGACAGTAAGAATTTACTATGAACAACTATATGCCAAGAAATTTGACAACCTGGGTGAAATGGACAAATTTCTAGAAAAATATAATCTTTCAAAACTGAATCAAGAAGAAGCAGAAAGCCTGAATAGACTGCTAAGAACTAGTAGAATTGAAGCAGTAATCAAAAAAACTCCTGGCACACAAAAGCCCTCGACTAGATGACTTCACAGGCAAATTTATGAAACATTTAGGGAACAGGTAACTTCTATCCTTCTCAAACTATTAAAAAATTTCAAGAAGGGGGAAGACTCCCAAACTCTTTCCATGAGGCCAGTATTATCCTAATTCCTACAACAGGTGAAGACACAACAAAGAAATAAAATTACAGGCCAACATCGCTAGTGAACTTAGATGCTAAATCCTCAACCAATATTGGTAAATTGGATCCAGCAGTACATTAAAAAGATCATACACCATGATCAAGTGGCATTCATCCCTGGGATGCAAAGATGGTACAATATTTGCAAATAATAAGTGTAATACATTACATAACAAAATAAGAGACAAATCACATGATCATATCAATGATGCTGAAAAAGTATGTGGCAAAGTACTGCACCCATTTATGATACAAGCACTCAGCAAAGTCAGAGTAGAGTGAGCATACCTCAACGTAATAAAGGCCATATATGAGAGACCTACAGCCAACATCATACTCAACGGGCAAAAACTAAAAGCTTTCCCCCTGAGATCAGGAATAAGACAAGGGTGTCTTCTTTCACCACTTCTATTAAACATAGTATTGGAAGTTCTAGTCACAACAATCAGACAAGAGAAAGAAGTAAAAGGCATACAAATTGGAAAGGAGGAAGTAAAACTGTCATTGTTTGTAGATGACATGATAGTATATATAGAAAACCCTATTAGCTCTGACAAAAAATTACTCAACCTAATAAATGAATTTGGCAAAAAGCAGTATACAAAGTCAGTATTCGGAAATCTAAGGCGTTTTTGTGCACCAACAATGAAGTATCAGAAACTAGGGGGAAAATCCCATATACTGAAGCAACAAAAAAATTAAAGTATTTAGGAATAACCTTAACCAAGGAGGTAAAAACCCCTGTACTTGGAAAACTGTACACTGAAGAAAGAAATTAAGGTAGATACAAATAAATGGAAGCATATACCATGTTCATGGATTGGAAGAACTAACATCATTAAAATGTCTATATTACCCAAAGCAATCTATAGATTCAGCAGAATCCATATTAAAATACCAATGACATATTTCATAGATTTAGAACCAGTGTTTCAAAAAAATTTATATGGAACCAAAAATGAGCCTGAATAGGCACAGCAATCTTGAGAAAGAAGGACAAAATAGGAGGGATCACAATACCTGAAATCAAACTATATTATAAAGCCACAGTAATCAAAACAGTCTGGTACAGGCATAAGATACATACATAGATCAATGGAATAGAATAGAGAGCCCAGAGATAAACTCATGTCTTTATGGTCAAGTAATATTTGACAAAGGGGGTGGGAGCATAACATGGAATAAAAATAGCCTCTTCAATAAATGGTGTTGAGAGATCTGAAAGGTACAAGCAAAGAAATGAAATAGACTTCCAACTTACACTGTACACAAAAATAAACTCAAGATGGATAAAAGACTTAAATATGAGTTGTGACACTATAAAAGTTCTAGAGGAAAACATAGGGAGTAAAATTCCAGATATCCCACACAGCAATATTTTTGCTGATATATCTCCTAGAGCAAGATACAAAGGAAGAATCAACAAGTGGAACTACATCAAATTAAAATGCTTCTGCACAGCTAAAGAAAACATCAGCAAACCAAAAAGGGAACCATCCATATAGAAAAACACACTTGTAAATGGGACCTCGAACAAGGGTGTATCTCCAAATTATACGAAGAACTCACATGATTCCACTCCAGGAAGACAAATAACCCAATTAAAAAATGTGCAAAGTACCTGAACGTCACTTCTTCAAGGAAGACATACAGAAGGCCCATAGTCATATGAAAAATGCTCAACATCACTAGCCATCAGAGAGATGCAAAGTAAAACTACAATAAGATACTGCTTCACACCAGTCAGAATGGCCATCATTAACAAATCAATAAACAGCAAGTGCTGGTGAGAATATGGAAAAAAGGGAACCCTAGTGCACTGTTGGTGGAAATATAGACTGGTTCAGACGCTGTGAAAAACAGTATGGAATTTCCTCAAAAAACTAAAAGTAGAACTGCCTTTTGACCTGTCAGTTCCACCACAGGAATTATACCCTAAGAATCCTAAAACACCAATTAAAGAACCTATGCACCCCAAAGTTCATAGCAATGTTGTTTACAATAGCCAAGTTTGGAAACAGCCTAAGTGCCCATCAGTAAATTAGTGGATCAAAAAACTTTGGTACATTTACACAATGGAATACTACAAAGCAGAAGGGAAGAAGGAACTCCTGCCCTTCATGACAGCATGGATGGAACTGGAGAGTATTATGCCAAGTGAAATAAGCCAGGTGGTGAAAGGCAAATACCACATGATCTCACCTATAAGTGGAACCTAATGAACAAAACAAACAAATGAGCCAAACGGAACTAGGGACATGGATATGAGGAACCAACTGACAGTGACCAGAAGGGAGAGAGGAGGGGGATAATTGGGGAAAGAAGGGTAAGGGCCTGGGTAAATAACAAGTATGTCAGTGGACATGGACAACAGTGTGGGGATTGACTGTGGGAATAGGGGGTGGGTCGTCCAGGGAGAGGAACGGGAAAAATTTAGACAAGTGTAATTGAACAGCAATAAAATAACAAAGCATATTTTTCTGAGGTTAAAAAAAATTGGAGTATTTTGGCCTTGATGTAGTAGGTGCAGGTTGTTTAAGATGTTGAGTATATTTCAGTTATATTCTTAAGTAGGCCTCTGGAAACCAAGAAAGACCATATTGTTATTATTAGCATCATGAAGAAATGTTTTTATATTACTCCTCTTTTCAGAAACTTTTGTCAGCACTTTTTTTCTTCACAGCCAGTAAACCTCACTGGGAAGAGTAAGTTTGCAAACTCTGCCATTTTTCCTCACAATATCTGAGAGCGCATATTCTGAGTAGTCAAGGTTTGCTAATATCTGCTCTGGCTGTTATAGCTCAGTGGATTGAGCGTGGGCCTGGGAACCAGAGAGTCACCAGCTTGATTCCCCAGTTGGGGCACATGCCTGGGTTTCTGGCCCAATCCCCAGTAGGCAACTACATTGATGCTTCTCTCCTTCTTTCTCCCTCCCTTCCCCTGTCTCTAAAAATAAATAAATGAAATCTTTAAAAAGAGATTTTCTAATATCCAATTTTCATTATTTCTTTCAACACTCATTTACCATTAGGAGCAGTTTGTATACTTCTAACAGTTATATTTATAACATCTTTTAGTAATATAACAACAACCTTTCTTGCTGTTTGTGTAGCTTGTACTCAGTCAGTTTTGAATGTGTTGCACCTTTTTTGGCCTATGTCACAGCTCACAAAAATACTGTCTAACTGAAAACTCATTCCCCACAGTAAAAACTACCTAGAGTTCTCATTGATAAGCAGAATGAAACATCGTTGAGTACTTCTGCCTCATTACATAATATAACATACAGGGTGGGGCAAGAGCAGGTTTATAGTTGCTCATATGGAAAATTATATAATAATTAATAAATGATAATACAATAATTAATAAATGATAAAATGTGTTTTGCAGGCTCACAACTATAAACCTAGTTTTGCCCTCCTCTGTATTTTCTTTGATGAAGTGAAGGAAATAAAGTTTAGAGTGTAAATTATTGAAGTGAATAATAGCAAAGAAAATGAATGGAACCAGAAGCGCTCTTTCAGGGGAATATCAATACTATTTATAAGCCAGACAGATCAGGAGAAGAGAATTCAGATTATCAGTATTAATAATGAAGTGAAATGTTTTGCACTTTAAAAAAATGAACCATTTATCTTCTTATAACAAGCAAATAGCAAGATGATAAACCTAACCATATTAGTAATTATAGCATAATAAATGCTCTAAACACCCCAATTAGAAGGCAAATTGTCAGATTGGATTAAAAAGCAACACCCAACTGTAAGTTGTTTCCAAGAAGCACACTTTGAATAGAAAGAGAAAATGGGATAAAAAATGGAAGGAGATGTACAGTTCAAACACTATTTAAGAGAATGCTTCAATGATGTATTAGTGTCACAGTAGATTTCAGACATGATATTATCAGGGATAATGAACACCATTTCCTAATGATCAAGGGGTCTGAATTAGTAACAGCCCTAAACATTTACACACCTAATAATAGAACCTCCAAATTCATGAAGTAAAACTAATAGAACTAAAGAAGCAGTAGACAAATTCCAGTATAGTTGAAGACTTTAATTGTCAATAATTGATAGAATAAGTAGATAGAAATGGGCAAGGTTATAGTGAATTATTACACTAACAGAAACACTATTAACCAACTTGACTGAATTAACATTTCTAGACCATTACACCAAACAACAGCTAAATACACCTTTTTATTCAACTACACAGAACATTTAACAAGATAGACCATATTCTGGTCCATAAAACGAGTATCAGTAAGTTTAAAAGAAACCAAGTCATAAAGTGTGCTAGCTAATGAAAGTGGTATTAAATTAGAACTTAACAGAAGAAAGATCAGTAAAATCTCCAAGATTTGGTAAATACATAACACTTAAAAATGACCCATTGGTCAAAGAAATAAAAAGGGGGAAAATAAAAACTATGAAATAGCATGTGAAATTTGTGTTATGCTGTAAAACAGTACTTAAAATGAGTTTTATAGTTAAATTAAGGCCTATATTGGAGAAGAAGAAATGTCACAAATCAATGATCACAGCTTCTTCCTTAGGAAACTAAAAAAGAAGTGCAGATTAAACTCAAGCAGGAGCAAGGAAATAAAGCTTAGAGTGTAAGTTATTGAAGTGAATAATAGCAAAGAAAATGAATGGAACCAGAAGCGTTCTTTCAGGGGAATATCAATACTATTTATAAGCCAGACAGATCAGGAGAAGAGAATTCAGATTATCAGTATTAATAATAAGAGAGGTAACATCACTGCATGTTCTATAAACATTAAAGGATAATGGGGAATGTTATAAACAGTTTAATGTCAATCAATATGACAACTTAAATGAAATGGATATATTGTTTCTAAGATACAAATTACCAAAGCTTCCTCAAGAAGAAACAACACAATATCCCAATATCTAATAAAGAATTTGAATTTGTAGGAAGAGCCTACTCACAAAGAAAACTCCAGGCACAGATGGTTTCACTGGTGAATTCTAACAAACATTTAAGGCAAAAATAAAACCAATTCTACACAAACTTTTAGAAAATTAAAGAGAAAGTAATATTTTACAACTCTTAAAAAGCTGTCATTACCCTGATACCAAAAAAAGGAAAAGATATTACATGAAAACTATAGACCAATATTCCTAATGCACACAGATGCAAAAAATCTGAACAAAATTGTAGCAAGCTGAGTATAACAATATAGGCATATAAGAAGGTTAGTGCCTCATTATCAAATGATATTTATCCCCAGAATGCAAGGTTGGTTTAATATTTGCACAGCCATCAATGTAATTCATCATATCAACAAACAGAAGTTTAAAAAAACATGATTTCAGTGCATGCTGAAAAAACATTTGACAAAATCCAGGAAAAACTAAAAAACCCAAGAGGAGAACTTGCTCAACCTGATTAAGTGTGGGAAATAGTTAACTCAGCAGGCCTGTGTTCCTCAAACCCTGCACATTCTCAAGAAATGCCTGTTTCCATCACTGTTCTTTGCCTAGCTGCAGCAAACAGCTCTTGTAATATTTTGTCTAATGAGTGTATTTGCATGTTTGAGACCTGGAGCCATGTGCTGCTAGTTTGTCCAGATAGTTTATATGAACAGTATGTTTTGTAATGAATACCTGTTTTTCCTCTGGAGGTCGGGAACTTCATCAATAAAGGTCAGTCACACCAGTGCTATATGTTCACATGACTTAACTCTCAATAAAAACTCTGGACATCTAGGCTCAGGTGAGCATCCCTGGTTGGCAGAACTTTGCACTAGTTGTCATACAAGTTGTAAGAATTAAGTGTGTCCTGCATGACTGTCTTGGGAGGGGACACTACTCTGTATACTTGTACTGTAATAAACTATGACCATGAGTAGAACAACATCTGAGTCCTGTGAGTCCTTCTGTGAGCCTGAGGGTGATCTTGGGGACCTCTGATACAAGGGTCATCTACAAAATACCTATATTTAACATTCAACTTAATAGTGAAAGACTGAATACTTTCTTCTTAGATTAGGAACAAAGTAATGATGCCCATTCTTTATTTAACGTTGTACCACAGATTATATTCAGTGCAATAAGGCAAGAAACCCCAACAACAATGATGAATCAATGGACTATGTGTTAGAAGAAAGAAGTACAGCTTATATAGAGACAGATAAATA
Organism: Carollia perspicillata; assembly: GCA_004027735.1. Taxonomy (NCBI): domain Eukaryota; kingdom Metazoa; phylum Chordata; class Mammalia; order Chiroptera; family Phyllostomidae; genus Carollia; species Carollia perspicillata. The sequence goes on from PVKM010003258.1 coordinate 28,115, forward strand.
TATGGATGTATCTATATATCTATACCTATGTATAGATAGATATATAGTACCTATATGAAAGATCAGATGGAATGTCCCAAAATGTCCTAGAACTCATAAGTGAGTTAGTTTAGTAAAGCTGCTGGATAAGGACCCATACAAAAAAATCAGTGTACCTTTATATATTAGTAACATTCAGTTAGAAATTTAAGTTAAAAATGTAATTTTATTTACAATAGTGTAAGAAATATAAAATACTTAGGTACCAGTTTTTCATATGCAAGAATTTTGCATATGAAATGTTTTGATGTGCAAGAGTTGTACACTGAAATCTCTAAAATATTACTGAAAAAGTTAAGACCTAAATAAGCCAAGAGATAGCCCTCATTCATGGATGGGAATTCTCAATATTGTAAAGATGCCAATTCTCTCCAGATGGATTGGTATGCAATCCCAATCAAAATTGAAATGACCTAGAATAGCTAAAGCAATTCTGAAAATGAAGGAGAGATTTGGAGTGCTATCACTAATTGATTTAGAGATTCAGTATGAAACTGTAGTAATCAAAACTGTTGAGTATTGGCATTGTGTAGAGAATGCGATTATTAAAACAGAATAGAGAGTCCAGAAATAGACCCACAAACGTATAGACAACTGATTTCTTATAAAGATAAGATTCAGTGGAGAAAAAAACAGTTGTTTCAACAAATGGTGCTGGAATAATTGAATATCCATTGGTAAAAAAGTGAACTTCAGTACATACTTTGTAGTACATATACGTGCAGGTTAAAAATGAACTATGGACCTACATGAAGCTATACATTCTGTAAATTTCTAGAAGAAGGCATAGGAGAAAACTAAATTTCTAGAAGGAAACAGGATAAAAATCTCTAACATCGCACAGGCAGTGATTTCTTAGATACAACTATAGAACCATGATCCATAAAAGAAAAAATTGATAAATTGGACTTCATCAAAATTAAAAATGTTCATACAGCATAGATAATATAGTCAATAATAATGTAATAACTATGTATGGTGTCAGTTGAATACTGGAACTATCAGGGGAAACACTTTGTGAATATATGACTAACCACTATGCTGTACACCTGAAACTAATGCATAATAATACTGAACGTAAAGTGTAATTGAAAAAGAAAAGTGTTTGCTGTTCAAAACATACTGTTAAGAGAGTGAAAAGCTAAGCCACAGACTGGAGAAAATTTTTGTAAAGCATGTATCTGAAAAATGATATATCCGGGTATATTAAGAATTCTCAAAACTATTAAAAAAAAACAACCACCAAACAACCTAATAAAAAACGACTAAAGATTTGAACAGACACTGCACCAAAGAAGACAAATAGGTAGGAAATAAGTACATGAAAAGATGCTCAACATCATTATTCATTAGGGAAATGCAAATTAAAACCACAAAGAAATATACCTGCATATCCATGTATTAGATTGGCTAAAATCTAAGAGTCTGGCCATACAGAGTCTTGGTGAGGATGTGGAGCAACTAAAACTTATACACTGCAAATGGGAATGTAAAATGGTACATCACTTTTTAAGAGTTTAGTTATTTCCTAGAAATTTAAGCACACACCTTTCCACAGGTGTCCATCAACAGCTAAAGGGACAAACTGATACATCCGTATAATGGAATACTGATCAGCAATACAAAGGAATTGAGTCTTGATATACACAATACATGAATCTCAGAATAATCATGCTGACCGAAAGAAGCCAGACAAAGGGTACTTACTTTATGACTCCTTGTATATATAAATCTTTAGAAAAGGCAAACTATAGTGACATGTTAGTGGTTGCCAGTACAGGGGAGAGGGCATGAAGAAACTTTTCGGGGTGATACATATGTTCATCTTCATACGGGGGTGGTATACATGTGTGAAAATATGAACTTATACACTTGAAGTGGAGTTTATTAATTCTACCCCATTAAAGCTAATTATAAAGACATTTGTGTCTAATACAAAAGTCTAGAAAGTGAAACTGCAAAATCCTTCGTGGTGTGTGGTGCTAAGTAACATAGCACGGTTTCAAATGGAGGCACATTCCTGACAGGATAGGAGTACATGAAGGAACTTAGGAGACTTGCCCCTTGGGTTTTCCTAGAGACTTTACCTGGCTATCATCCTGATTTTTTAATATAGTAAAGGAAAGCCTTTCAAGTAATTTATCTATAATTTCTTATGAATTTTCTTTTTGTCCGCTGTCTCTGTTCAGGCTACTAACCTCTTCTAGAATCTCTTTCTTGTTTCCTTCAGAATCTTGGCTGTGAGAGTCTAATTCTTTGTTCGTTAGCTTTTAAAAGGAATGTTTTTATTTAAATGCAGTCCACATGCCATACAATTTACCTACTTAAAGTGTCTAATCCAATGTTTTTTAGGAGATTCCCAGGGTTGTGCAACCATTATCACAATTTATCGTTAGAACATTTTCATCACCCCAAAAAGAAACTCCTACCCATTAACAGTCATTCCACCTCCTTGCCAGCCCTCAGTAATCACTAGTATGCTTTCTTGACTTTATTTTTTAAAAAGATTTTATTTATTTATTTTTAGACAGAGGGGAAGGGAGGGAAAAAGACAGGGAGAGAAAAACATCAATGTGTGGTTGCCTCTCACGCACTACTGGGAACTTGGCCCACAACCCAGGCATGGACCTTGACTGGGAATCGAGCCAGCAACCCTTTGGCTCACAGGCTCGTGCTTAAGCCACTGAGCCACACCAGCCAGTGCTTTTCTTGTCTTTATAGATTTACCTATTCTGTACTTTTCAATGGAATCATCCATGGTGTCGTCTCTTGCATCTTGCATCTTCCACTTAGCAAAATGTGTTTAAGGTTCATCAGTGTAGCATTAGTGCTTCATTTACTTTTAAGGCTGAATAATATTCTGTATTGTGAAGTACCATATGTTTTCATCTATTCATCAGTTGATGGACATTGGATTGTTCCACTTCTCAGCTAATATAAATAATTTTTCTGTTAATGTTTGTATATTAATATGCATGTATATTTTTGCTCTTCTTGGGTATATACCTTAAGTAGAATTACTGGGTTATATGTTAACTCTATGTTTAATTTTTTGGGGAACTGCAAGCTTCTCCAAAGTAGCTGCACCATTTTCCAGTCCCACCAGTATATATCATACAATGTGTGAAGGTTCCAATTTTTCTGCATTCTCAACAACACTTGTTATTGTCTGCCTTTTATTTTATTTTTCAATGACAGTTTACATTCACTATTATTTTGCATTACTTTCAGGGGTACAGCATAGTAGTTAGATAATCATATACTTTACAAAGTGTGCCCCCTGATATTTCCAGTACCTACCTGGTACCATACATAGTTATTACATTATTGAGTACAGTCCCTATGCTGTACTTTAAATCCCCATGATGGTTTCATAACTACCAATTTGTATTTCTAAAACCCTTCAACTCTTTCACCCAGGCCCCCAACCTGCCTCCCCTCTGGCAACCATCAGTCTGTAGTTTGTTTCAATTTTGTATGTTTGTTTTACATATAAGTGAAACCACATGGTATTTGTTTTTCTGTGACTGACTCATTTCACTTAACATAACATACTATAGGTTCACCAATGCTGTTGCAAATGTTAAGATATCATTCTTTTCTTTATCCAAGTAATATTCCATTGTATACATGTACTACTGCTTTTTCATCCAGTCATCCATTGATGGGCACTTGGGTTACTCCTAAATCTTGGCTATTGTAAATAATGCTGCAGTGAACATAGGGGTGCATATATTCATTTGAAGTAGTGTTTTGGGCTTATTTGGATATATACCCAGAAGTGGAATCACTAGGTCATGAGACAGTTCTGTTTTTTATTTTTTAGGACCCTCCATACTGTTTTCCATAGTGGCTGCACCAAACTTCATTTCCACTAGGAGTGCCTGAGGGTTCCCTTATCTCCATATACTCACCAATAGTTGTTGTTTGTAGCTTTATTGATGGTAGCTGTTCTGACAGGGGTGAAGTGATACTTCATTGTGGTTTTACTTTGCACTTCTCTGACAGTTAGTGATGTTGAATATCTTATATTTATTTGTTATCTGTATGTCCCTTTTGGAGAAGTGTATTCAGGTCCTCTGCCCATTTTTAAAATTAGATTGTTTGGGTTGTTTTGCTGCTGAGTTGTATGAGTTCTTTATAAATTTTGGGTATGAACCTCTTATTAGATATATCACTGACAAATATGTTCTCTCATTCATGGGTTCCATTGATTGTCCATTGATGGGTTCTTTTTCTGTACAAAGCCTTTTTAGTTTAATGTAGTCCTACTTGTTTATTTTTTCTTTTGTTTCTCTTGCCTGAGGAGATATATCAGAAAAAAATATTGCTAATAGAAATGTCAAACATTTTACTAACTGTATTTTCTTCTAGGAGTTTTATGGTTTTGAGTGTGAAAAGGTGGTCTAGTTTCATTTTCTGCATGTATCTGTCCAACTTTTCCAAACACTATTTATTGAATAGACTATTTTTACTCCATTGTATCTTCTTGCCTTTTTTTGGTCAAATATAAATTGACCATATAGGCATAAGTTTATTTCTGGACCACTGTTTTCTTCCATTGATCTTTGTGTCTCTTTTTATGACAGTACCATGCTATTTTGATTACTGTGGCCTTGTATTACAGTTGGATGTAAGGTGGTGTGATACCTTCAACTTTGTTCTTCTTTCTGAAGATTGCTGTGGCCATTTAAGTCTTTGGTGGCTCCATATAAATTTTTGGAGTATCTGTTCTAGTTCTGTGAAAATGACATTGGTGTTTTGATAGGAATTGCATTGAATCTATAAATAGCATTGGGTAGTATGGATATTTTAATGATGTTAATTCTTCCTATCCATGAGCATGGTATATGCTTCCATTTATTTGTATCTTCTTCAGTGTCTTGCGATTTTGCAAGGATGAGTCTTTTACCTCCTTGGTGAAGTTTATTCCTAGGTATTTTATTTTTTTGATGGGATTGTTTTCTTAGTTTCCCGTTCTGATAGTTCATTATTGGTGTATTAAAATGCAACTGATTTCTGAATACTTATTTTGTATCCTGCTACCTTGCTGAATTCATCTTTCAGTTCTAGTAGTTTTGGGTTTTGGGTTTTTTTTTTGTGGAATCTTTGGGATTCTCCATATACAGTATCATGTCATTTGTAAATAGTGGCAGTTTAATTTCTTCGTTTCCTATTTGGATTACTTTTATTTTTTCTTATGGTCTAATTGCTGTGTCTAGGACTTCCAGTAATATGTTGAATAAGAGAGGTGAAAGCAGACATCCCAGATCTTGTTCTTGATCTTAAGGGAAACACTTTTAGTTTTTTCCCATTGAGTATGATGTTGGCTGTGGGTTTGTTATATGTATCCTTTATTATGTTGAGGTATGTTCCCTCCATTCTTGTTTCTCTGAGACTTTTTTCTGGTTGCTGGATTTTGTTAAAAGCTTTATTTTTGCACCTATAGATATAATCATGTCATCTTATTCTTTGTCTTGTTTATATGGTATATTATGTTAATTGATTTGTAGATATTATACCAACCTTGCATCCCAGGAATAAATCCCACTTGACCATAGTGTATGATCTTTATACTATATTGTCAAATTCTCATTTTTTGCTAATATTTTGTTGAGGACTTTTGGATTTATGTTTGTTCGGGATATTGGCCTTAACTTACTTTTTTTGTAGAGTCTTTTTCTGAAATTAAGATAATACTGTCCTCATAAAATTAAGCTTGGGAGTCTTCTCTTGAGTTTTTTTGGAATAGTTTGAGAATGATAGGTGTTCTTCTTTGAATGTTTGGTAAAATTCACCTGTGAAGCCATCCAGTTCAGGACTTCAGTTTGTTCAAAGCTTTTATTTACTGCTTCAGTTTTGTTAGTGTAATTGGGCTGTTCAGGTTTTCGGTTTCTTCTTGATTCAGTTTTGGAAAATTATATGTTCATAGGAATTTATCCATTTTTTTCCATATTGTCCAATTTGTTGGCATATTGCTGTTTGTAATATTTTCTTTTATTCCTTTGTATTTTTGTAGTGTTAGTTGTTCTCTTTTGTTTCTGATTTTATTTTTAAGAATCCTCTCATTTTTTTCCTGATGAGTCTGGTTAAAGGTTTCTCAATCTCGTTTATCTTTTTAAAGAATCAGCTCTTGGTTTCATTGATCTTTTGTGTGTTTTTTTTTAGACTATATTGTTTATTTCCACTATGATCTTCTTTCATTCCTTATTCACTTTGGGCTTTGTTTATTGTTCTTTTTTTCTAGTTTCTTTAGGCATAAGATTACATTGTTTATTTAAGATTTTTCTTACTTCTTTTTTTTTAAGATTTTATTTATTTATCTTTAGAGGGGAAGGGTTAGGGAGAGAAATGTCAATGTATGGTTGCCTCTTGTGTGTCCCCTGTTGGGAACTGGCCTGCAACCCAGGCATGTGCCCTGACTGGGAATCGAACCACGATCCTCATGTTCGCAGGCCCACGCTCAATCCACTGAGCTACACCAGCCAGGGCAGATTTTTCTTACTTCTTGAGGAAGGCCTGTAATGCTATGCATGTCGCTCTTAGGACTGCTTTTACTCTGTTCCATAGATTTTGGGTTGCTGTGTATTCACTTTCATTTGTCTCAAGTGTCTTTTGACTTCTTCCTTGACCTCATTGTTAACTCATTCATTTTTTGTAACATATTATTTAACCTTCATGTATTTGTGTGTTTTTCAGCTTTTGTCTTGTGATTGATTTGTAGTTCCATACCACTGTAGTCAGAGAAGATGCTTGATATGATTTCAGTCTTCTTAAATTTATTATGACTCTCTTTGTTTCCCAACATGTGGTCTATCCTAGAAAATGTTTCATGTACACTTGAAAGAATGTGTATTCTGCTGCTTTGGGGTGAGATGCTCTGAAAAATATCAATTAAATTAATCTAGTCTGGTGTGCCATTTACAGCTGCTGTTTCCTTGTTGATTTTCTCTCTGGATGATCTATATATTGATGTCAATGGGGTGTTAAAATCCCATATTGTATTACTGTTGATCACTTCCCTTATGTTCATCAAGATTTGCAAGATTTAGGTGCCCTTATATTGAGCACGTAAATGTACACAAGAGTTATATCCTCTTGTAGTTCAACAAGAGGATATCAACAAGAGGATCAGTTCAGATCCCTTTATCATTATGTAATATCCTTCTTGTCTCATATTATAACCTTTGTTTTAAAGTCTCTTTTGTCTGATATAAGTATTGCTACCCCAGCTTTTTCTTCTTCTTGGTTTTCATTTGCATGAAATATCTTTTCTATACCTTTACTTTCAGTCTTTGTGTACTTTCATTCAGAGATGGGTCTTTTGTAAACAGCATATATATGGGTCTTACGGGTTTTTAAAATTGTTTATCCATTTGGCTACCCTATGTCTTTTGATTGGAGAATTTAATCCACATACATTTAAAGTGTGTACTGATAGGTATTTATTTATTGCCATTTTATTCTTTATAACTCTGTACCTTATTTTTACTTTCTTCTTAAAGAAATCCCTTTAACATTTCTTGTAATATTGGTTTGGTGGTAATGAACTCCTTTATGTTTTGCTTGTCTGGGGAGCTCTTTATTTTTAAATTTTAAATGATAGCTTTGCTGGGTAGAGTAGTCTTGCTTGTAGGTTCTTGCTTTTTATGAATTTCAGTATTTTGTGTCAATTCTTTCTGACCTGAAAGGTTTCTTCTGAGAAATCAGCTGACAGACTTGTAGGGACCTGTCTTTCTCTTTCTGCTTTTAAGATTATCTCTTTGTCTTTAACCTTTGTCATTTTAATTATGATGTGTCTTGGTGTGGGTTTCTTTGAGTATCTTGTTTGGGACTCTTTGTATATGCTGAACTTGTGTGTTTTTTCCTTCCCTTGATTAGGGATGTTTTTAGTCATTATTTCTTCAAATACATTCTAAATCCCTTGCTCTCTTTCTTGTCCTTCTGGTATTCCTATGATATAGGTGTTGTTATGCTTGATGTTGTCCCAGAAGTCTCTTAAACTATTCTCACTTTTTTTTATTTATTTTTTAAAAAATTTTATTTTATTTATCCTTAGAGGGGAAGGGAAGGAGAGAAGGAGAGAAATATCAGTGTATGGTTGCCTCTCATGCGTCCCCTGCTGGGAACTGGCCTGCAACCCAGGCATGTGCCCTGATTGGGAATTGAACCACTGTTGTTTGGTTCGCAGGCCCACGCTCAATCCACTGAGCCACACCAGCCAAGGCTCACTTTTTTTAAATATATTTTTCTTCATGCTTCTCTGATACGGTGTTTTCTGCTACCTTGTTTTCTAAATCACCGATTCAGTCTTCTGCTTCATTTAACTTATTGGTGATTTCTCCCAACATATTCTTCATTTCAAATATTATATTCTACATTTCGGACTGATTCTTTTTTATTGTTTCTATGTCCTCTTTTATGTGTATTTTCTTTTTATTTAAGTTCTCACTGAGTTTATCCATTCTTCCCTTAAGTTCCTCTAGCATCATTATAACTGTTGTTTTGAACTCTGTATCTCATAGATTGCTTTCTTCCATTTCACTTAATTCTTATTTGGGGAATTTTTTTCTGTTTCATTCAGGGAATGTTTGTTTGTCTCCCTATTTTGGCTGCCTCTTTGTAATTTTTTCTAGTATTAAGTATATCTGTTGTGCTTCCAGTATTTGTATGGTGGTCTTATCTGGTCACCATACAAATACTGATGGTCTTACGGGGCTTAGTGGTGCAGTCTCCTTGACCACCTTAGCTAGTTGCTCCAGGAATGTCCCTTGTGTGGGTTTTATCAACCTTCACAGTTGTAGTTGAGTCCATGGGTGGCGTTGACCCTGGGCCTGGCTGATTATGAGGATCCATCCTGACCACAGTGTCTGGGCTGCCACCACAAACTGGAATTTACCCCAGCAGAGTCTGTTGCCTCCTGGGATCTCCCTTAGGGTATGCTGCTTATAGAGCTAATTGGGTTTTGCTCTAATGTGGTCTAAATCCTGCCACCAGGTATGTTGGTTCTGGGGCCTCTTGGGAAGGACTCTGGTACAGGTCAATATCAGGTGCTACCTGTGACACATCCTGGTCTACCTGTTCATAGCTATACAGTTTGTGTCTGTTTCTGCTGGGCCTGGGTATGTGTGGGAGGGGCCATGCTGTGCAGCAGGACTGGCTTCCACCAGCACCGAGCCCAGGGGCGGATCAGCAAAAGGCCCAAGGCCTCCCAAGATCTGCCTGTGCTTTCTGGCAGCGAGTTAGATTCAGTCACTGAAAGAGCCTCTGGTGGTATGTGAGTTGGTTGAGGTAGGTTCTCAGTGAGTCACCAGGTAGGGGTCAGTGGTGTTCACCAGACTGGTACAGATTCACACTTGGTGCCATTGCTGGGACTGTGGTCACTCAGCAACATTCTCAAGGTACAGCAAATGCCACCCTCTGGTTGCCCATTGACTTTCGTGTTGGGGCAGGGTCTCAGGGAGTCCTCAGGGTGAGGCCACAGAGTTAATGAAACCCAAACAGACCAGGATTTGGCCATGTGAAGAGAGGGTCTGCACAAAAATGATAATGCTTGTTGGACATCTGAGCAAAACATGGCCCCACTCTGGAGCCATACAACTCAGTCTCTCCCTCCTTGAGAGCCTTGCAAGAGAGTCTGTTCCCAGTGCCCAAGCTAGCCATAGACAGCTGATTCCTCTGCAGGGCGTGAACTTGCGGGGTGGGGCACCTAGAGTTGGGCAGGGGGCGGGGTGTGCTCAACCCAGGAAAGATGGTATCTGTGGGCAGTGTGGGAGAGAGACCCAGCACAGGGCCCCTCGCAGCTATTCCTACAGCTCTCTCAGAGTCACACGACCCAGTCTGCCTTCACATGACTCCAGTTCTCTCTGATCTGTCCTCCCTCTGCTGGAGCCAAGAATGAATGAATGAGATTTTGTGTATTGGCCCTTTCAGAGGGCTTCTGTGTTTCTAACAGACTCCCCTCTCTGCCCGGCAGACAGAATCCCCTCTGATTTTCACAGCCAGACATGTGGACATCTCTTCCTGGCTCTGGTGTTCTGGGCTGTGAAGCTTGGTGTGGGGTTGAGACACCACACTCCTCACCGGGGCCCTTAGATGCTGAGACTATCTCTACGGATTCTCAACCACCACATGTGGGTATGGGGCCAGCCCTTTTTGTGTCTACACCCTTCCTATTAATTTTAATGTAGCTTCTGTAAATCCTTGGCTATAAGACTTTTATTTAGCTCATCTTCACTTGGTTATTCAGGTTGATTGTTCTATAATTTAGTTGTAGTTCCAGTTTGGACCTGGGAGGAGGTTAGTGTAACTTCCACCTACTCTGCAGCCATCTTGAGTTTCTGTTGTCTGTCTTTTTTGACTGTGGACATTTTAGTAAGTGTGAAATGGTACTGCCCCATGTGTATATTTAAGTTTTTAGGTGCATTCTGTGAAAGCAATTTCAGAAAGCAGGGCAGAAAGGTTACTTGTTTCTGCTGCTGAGCTTTCCTTAGTGCCACAGTCTCTTTTATTTGAGTGTTCCAGTTCATCCTTGTCAAGCTGACCAGTGTCTGAATTTCAGCATCCAAATATTCTTGTTTGGTAGCCTGAAGCAACCGATTCTCCAGGGCTTTTGCAAGCATGTCAACAGATGCATTAGCTTCCATTCTTTACAGTTCAGCCTTGCTGCTGAGCTCTCAGTGATATCTGAGAAGTGACGAGCCAGTGGACCAGCAGCTCAGTATTGCAGTAGCTACTAGTGGCTACGAACTGGCCATCGCTTTAGCCTCCAGATTGGCTGAGGCCCTTAAGCTTTACAGCCTGTGATGCCCAAGGAAGTGAGGTGGGAAGAGGGCATGTGTGTAGTGAGCTTTCATTGTTGTTTTGATGTGCATTCCTGATGACTATTGATACTGACATTTCTTCTTTGGAGAAATATCTATGCAAATCCTTTGCCCATTTTTAAATTAGATTATTTGGCTATTTTTTATTGAGTTGTAAAATTTTTTTGTGTATTCTGGGTATTAGTGCTTTGTCATATGTGTGATTAGCAATTATTCTCTACCTTTTTGTGAATTGTCTTTTCATTTTCTTTTTTTCCTGTCAGGTTTTCATTTTCTTGAAGGTATCATTTGTAGTATAAAAATTTTTAATTTTGATGTAGTCAAATTTATCTATTTTTCTTTTGTAGCTTGTTCTTTTGGTGTCATGTCTAAGAAACCACTGCCTAACCCAAGGTCAGTGATTTTTGTGTATGATGTCAGGTGGGGGTCCATCTTCATTCTTTTGCATGGGGACATTTAGTTGTTTCAAAGCTATTTGTCAAAAAGACAGTTCTTTCCTCCTTTGAATTGTCTTGGCACCTTTGTTGAAGATCAGTTCACAATAAATGGTAGGGTTTATTTCTAGACTGTCAGTTTTGTTTCTTTGACCTATATGTCTGTTTTCATACTAGTCCTACACTTTTTGTTTATGTAGTTTTGTATTAAGCTGTGAAATCAGGAAGTGTAAATCTTCCAAATCTGTTCTTCTTTTTCCAGATTGCTTGGTTATTCTGGGACTTTGGCATTTCCATATAAATTTTAGGATCAGCTTGTCAATTTTTGCAAAGAGTTAGAAAGAATTTTGCTAGGAATTACATTGACTTTGTAGATCAATTTGGGAGCTATTGCCACCTCAACAATAAGTCTTCTGACCAGTGAACATGGGATGTCTTTATTTATTTAGATTTTCTTTAATTTCTCTCACCGGTGTTAAGAGGTTTTCAGTGTATACATCTTGTATATCTTTTGTTACACTTAACACCTAAGCATTCTATTCTTTTTGGTACTGTTGTAAATGGAATTGTTTTCTTAATTTCATTTTTGGACTGCTCATTGTTAATGTGTAGAAATCTAATTGAGTTTTGTGTATTTACTTTTTATCTTGAAATGTGTTGAACTTGTTTACTAGTTCTAGTAGTACTTTTGCAAATTCCTTAGAATTTCCTACACAGCGTCATGCCATCTGCAAATAGAGAATTTTACCTACTTTTATTAAATCTGGATGCATTTGTATTTATTTATTTCTTGGATAGTTTCTCTGTTTGAACTTTCCATCTATTTGAACAATGTTAAATAGAAGTAGTCAGATCAGCTATCCTCATCTTGTTTCCCTAAAGCACCCAGTTTTTCAACAGTAGATATGATGTTAGCTCTGGGGTTTTTGTAGATGTTCTTTATCAGGTTGAGAAAGTTCCCTTCTATTTTAGTTTGTTGACCACTTTTATCATGAAAGGGTATTGAATTTTGTCAAATTCTTTTTCTTTGCATATAAAATGATTATATTTTTATTAATATAGTATGTTATATAATTGGTTTTTTATATGCTAAGCTAATCTTTCTTTACTAGAAAAAAAATCTCACTTGGTCAAGGTGGTATACAGCTTTTTATGTTTCTGGATTCAGTTTGCCAGTCTTTATTTGAAGAGTTTTTTCTTTTATATCCATAAGAGACACTGATCTCTAGTTTTCTTTCCTTGTGATGTCTTTTTTCTTTATCTTTCTTTTTAAATCAGGGTACCATCAGCTTCATAGAATGAATTGAGAAGTATTCCTTCCTCTTTCAATTTTTGGAAGACTTTGGAAGCATTGGTATTTATTTTTCATTAAATATTTGGTAGATTTCACCATTGTAGCCATTTGAGATTAGACTTTTCTTTGTGGAAAGTTTTTAAATTATTAATTTGGTTTCAGTGTTTATTATAGGCCTATTTAGATTTCTGTTGTTTCATGAGTCATTTTAGTGATTTGTATTCATCTAGGAATTTGCTTATTTCATCTAAGTATCTGAATTCCTGGGGTACAGTTGTTCATATTATTACCTTATAAGTCTTGTATTTGTGTAAGATCAGTACTGATGTCCCTTTTTTTATTCCTTATTTTAGTAATTTGAATTTTCTCTCCTTTTCAACTTAAGGCTTATAAATTTTATTTTTTTATTAGGTTTTATTGATTTTCTCTATTGTTTTCTATTTTCTACTTCATCTTTTTTTCTTCTGTAACCCTTTATTATTTCCTTTGTTTGCTTTGCATTTAGTTTGCTCTTCTTTTTCTAAAGTGGGATGTTAGTTTTTGATTTGAGATTTTTCTTCTTTTCTAATATAGACATTTACAACTATAAAGTTTTCTCTGAGCACTGCTTTAGCTACATCCCATAAGTTTTGATATGTTATGTTATTATTTTCATTCATTTCAACATACTTTTAAATTTCCCTTGTGATTTATTTTTTGATCCCTTAGTTATTTAGTAGTGTGTTATTTAATTTCAAATATATATGAATTTCCTAAATTTTCTTATTATTCATATTGGTAATTCCATTTTGGTGGGAAAATAAACTTTGTATAATTTCATTCCTTTTAAAATTAGTGGAACTTGTTTTACGGCGTAAATATGAGGGGGACCTATAAAAACCTGGAATTTATTTATAAAAAAGAGTGTACTTATTCTTACATGTTTAAACTTGAGTCATCTTCAAAGTACTCTCCATTTCATGCAATACACCTTTAGAAACTTTTTTCCACACTGCCCAAAACAGTTTTTGAATTCATCAATTTTGATATCTTTTAGTGCTTCTGTGGTGTTTTTGTTTCACCTCTTCCACAATGGCAAAATGATTCCCTTTGAGGTCTTTTTCATCAGGGGAAACAAAAAAAAGTCATTTGGGGCAAGATCAGGTGAATAGGAAGGGTGGGGCATGAGGGTCATGTTGTTTTCAGTCAAAAACTGCTGAACATTCAACGTGGTATGGGAAGGTGCACTTGTAAGTCACCCATCATGAAATGGGCAAATGTGTTGAAACAGTCTTCAAAAAAAAAAATTAGCTGAGGCTGAACTCAGCCTCTCACAACAATGCCAGCTGGTATGCTGATACAGATGGGTTCCTAGAACACTCACCTAGCAGAGAGTGTTTGTACTACAAGGGTCCAACTCTCCAGAAGAAAATCCCATTGGGGGGGTGGTCCTCCTCATATGGTAACCTCCTATGATTGACGATAATCCTAGGAGGCCTCTTGGCTGTCCCTTGTTCTCTGTATTAAATCTCTGCCTGCTCTGCCATTCTGCTTGTTGTCAGAGCTTCAGGCTTCCCATAAATTGTTTTTATCAAGATTTCCATTTTTTTTTTCTGTAGTATTCTTAGGCATGAGAGTCTCTATTTCTGTTCCAAATAAAGTCAATCCCCTCAGGTAGAAATGTAAAGCTTTTTGTTCTTATGGCACACCTTCCTCTGGGTTGGAGTCCCTGTGCCACTGTTCCTGGAGCTGGGACTGGGGCACTTTTCCCAGAGTGGCGCCTCAGTCTTTGAGTGCACACTAGGTGGGAGGGGTGGTGGCAGCTTCTGGTCTTCTTGACTTATTCCTCCTGGCATGAAACTGCTACTCTGTGAGCAGACTGGGCTATCAAGGCCCAGTCTTCTTTGCCTCGTGTGCCTGGAGTCAAGTTCCCACCAAATGAATGGGGTCTGAATGGAGGAAGAGAAACTGGGGCTCTGTGTGCCTTCCCGGAATAGACCTCTGTAGCTCTCCGTTGAAGAGAATGAGAAACCCCAGCAGCTTGCTCCTCCCAAGGTGAAACTCGCCCCAGACTGGAAGCTGGAAGGAAAAGGAGTCCCTGCCTTCTTGGCTGCACATGCCAGAGGCAGAGCTTCTGTGATACAGAGCTGGTGAAGTGGGGGCAGTAGAACAGATCTTGGTTTAAATGCCACAACTCTTGCCTGTTCTGAGATTTAATAGATTTTCTTGAGTAAATGTGTCTCCATTTGCTGTATGCCCTTAGGACAATTTCCAGAGACTTAAAAAAAAAACCAATTCAACTGCAGCTTTGCTGGGGGAGGGTCCCCTGATTTCCTTACTCTGTCCTTCCAAATGTTCTACCCTGTTTTTAAGCTTTTAGTATCAAGTTTTGGATCTTCTTCTATAAGAAGGGTAGGAGCTCCTTCTTTCTTTCTGCTGAGTAGTATTCCTTTCTGTAAATGTACCATATGCACCCCATTCTTCATAGCAGCACAATTTACAATAGCCAAGTATTGGAAACAACCTAAGTGCCCATCAGTAAATGAGTGGATCAAAAATACTCATTCAGTTTTTTTGAATGAGATGGCCACACAGTACACATGCTCACTCAACATCATCTACGGCCCCCACTTACTAGTACAATGAAGTCGTCATTGTTCACGCATGTGCATTCCAGTCCGCTGTCCTTGAATGCCCGGTTACATCAGTGTTGCACAATCTGTTCTTATATTAACATGGTTGGATTTTTTTCTTATAGTTAAGAAAAAAGGTTGGACATACCTATTAATGATTATGAAATCATTGATAATGAAGTATAAGGCAGTATGCAATGGTGGTTAAGTACACAGACCCTGCATCCAGACTGCTTGAGTTAGAATCCTGGCTTCTTCATTGTTTGTCTTCTCTGTACCTCGGTGTCCTCATTTATACAATTGGGATAATAGTACCTATCTTATAGGATTGTTGTAAGGCCTAAATGAGTTATTATCTTTACAGAACTGAGAACAGGGCTCGGCACACAGTAAGAGCCATATAAGGGTTATAATTATTATCCTAACACTCAGGAAAAACTACAGTAAATTTTTGTATATCCAGCCAGACTTTCTCTGTGTGTACACATATAAACACATATATGTACATATACATACACATGCGTATACATTCATGTGGGTAAATATAGAAGTATTTTTAATTAAAATTGGATTATATTATTTCTATTGCAACCTTCTTTGTACTAAATACTATACATATATATTTAAATATTTAATTTATTTATTTTCAGAAAGAAGGGAAGGAAGGGAGAAAGAGAGGGAGAGAAATATTAATGTGTGGTTACCTCTTGCACACTCTGTACTGGGGACCTGGTCCATAACGCAGGCGTGTGCCCTGACTGGGAGTCGAACCTGCGACTGTTGGGTTTGCAGGCCAGTGCTCAGTCCACTGAGCCACACCAGCCAGGGCCTGAACACTATGTATTATAAACATCTTTCCATGCCATTAAATGAAATATTTAAAACAAAAATAAGATATACTTGGTCTAAATCAGATATACTTGTGATAGCATAGACCCTTTTAACCAAAAACATGGATAAACATATGATGAGACAGAAATTTTTTGGCACTATACTGAGAGTCTTTATAGATTTGGATACAACTTACTTAGATGGTTCAATGGGCATGGATATATCCTGCCTAAACGTATCATTATTTGTTTTATTTGGTAAGCAGTGTTATTCAACATTTTTATATATTTATCTTCAGAACTAATATACAACATAGAAAGCTGCTTTTGAAGTGTCATGGGAGGAAAAACCCTTGGAATATAATTCTTTGTAAGAAGAAAATAATGTGTAAAAATACACAGATTATTGGAAAAAAATATTTTTCTTGACCTCTTTCTACCTTTTCAGGAGATGTTTCACAAAGCAGAAGAATTCCTGTTTAAAACCGCAGACAGTGAGGTGGATGAGATGGACACATCAGACACCCAGTGGGGTTGGTTTTACTTGGCAGAGTGCGGAAAGTGGCACATGTTTCAGGTATTTCCTGTCCTTAAACGTAGCAGAAGGGGCTTAGATCCACTCAGTGTCATCTTACTGATCGATACAATGAATGTGAGCGAACCTGAAAGAAATCTAACCCTAAGGAAATCAGATAGCTTAACTGAGAGGAAAAATTAGAAGTTCTTCTAGTCCTTTTCCTTTTCTTTCCCCCAGGTTTTCACAATACCTTATTTAGAAGAAACATTCTATGTTTACTGTGTGTACAGAAGGCGATTGTGACTGAGAGTTGCATGGTATCAGTACATCTGAGCAACTCCAAGTTTGACTTGGTGGACAAAGAAAGGGAAGAGAACAGCCCATATTAAACACCTTCTGTACACCAGGTATTATGTTAGGTGTTGTACAAATGTTTTTTTCCTTGAGCCTCATAACAACTTTAGGCAGATGTTGACACTCAGTCTTATGGTCAAAGAAAATAAAGCTCAGAAAAGTTACTGTAATTTGTCCAGTCACGCAGCTAGTTAAAGATTAAGTTAATGATTAAAGCCCGTGGTCTTTTTTTTCTTACAAAGCCACTTAAAGATGATTTAGTTTTTGAGCCACTGAGGACATGTAATTATAGTCAAAAATTTTGACAATTGTAATAATTTCAGAAATGGCATTATAACCAGTTATTGAAGTGTCTTTGGTGGAAATCATTGAACTATTTTTAACATGCTGGCTTAGCTGTGATTCTCCTACTGTATAGGGAACTAGAACTGGTGATTAGTTAGGTTTTCCTTGCTTCCCTGTCCTCTGTCTCTGTGACCACAGTACCCGCTCTGTGGCCAAGCCATTAATGTGAACAGCTGGTAAATGAAACTTTCTGGTTTGTCTTAAAGCCGGATACCAACATTCAGTGTTCAGTTAGCAGTGAAGATATCGAAAAAAGCTTCAAAACAAATCCTTGTGGGTCCATTTCTTTTACTACTTCCAAATTCAGCTACAAGATAGACTTTGCAGGTATGTTTGTTTTTTTTTCCTAATAGTTGTATGTTTTTAGTATACTATATGGTAAAATTTACAGTTCTGAAGATCAGGATTAGTTGGTGACATTTGTAAACAGTGAAGTAAATCCTTTCTGAAATACATAGAATACTTCTATAAAAATGCAAGATTTAAAATCTTCTTGACCAGCATTGTCTTTTCTAAAGGAGTATTCATATGCTTCTAGGTAGTAATATATTTGGACGTGGTTGTATATTCATGTAATGTTTCTCTTCTAGTCAACACAAACACTTTAAGCTATTGTTTTATTCCTTGTCACATCAGTCTTTGGAAATAGATTGGAACCTTTTTATTTTGAGGATCAATCTGAGCAGTTAAGTGACAAAGTTGGTGATAGGTTTTGAAGACCAGAGTTCAGAAGAATGACCCACCTTTTTGTACTTTTGCCAGAAACTTTCTTTAATGGCCATAGCCTTCTGCCATTTTCTGACTTCATTGGCTTTTTCACAGATTAGCTAGCTAACCTAGAAATCAGCTGCATTTTGGATTGTATTCACGATATATGGGCATGATTTGGGGTATCCCATGAAAAACTATTTTGTATTCAACCCCCTCATTTGAAGCTGCTGTAATCCCAGCTGTTTGCTACTTTGAGTCAAACACAACCTGGTTGGGGAAGATTTCTTAAGAAAATGCACTTTGGTTACTACACAGCTCAGTCCTCTTAACTGTTCTTCCCAGTTTCTTTGAGTAGTGTCTTTATGACAGTTAGTAGTGTGTTGTTATAGGACAGGGTGGGGAAATCTTAGGAAATTTCCTTGGATGAGCTAAGGCCCAGAAATAGTGATGGGGGTTTGTCCAGTGAGAGGTTCATGCAACAGAATCTTTAATGATTACTATTCCCCCAAAGTTTTTTTTTTTAATCAAGAGTTAAAACCATCAGATTCTTATTCCTGACTAATCATAACATTTGTTTAATGGCATTAGACAAACAAGCTGCCTGCTTTTAAGGGGGCCCTGACATTTGACTTTCTCCTACAATCTAGACAGGTGTCTGATAGGCATTTTAGTCCTGTGTACAAGGGCCAGCTTTGAAGCAATACTGAGACATACTGACATGCACAAACATCACTCCTACAGAGGATGAAGTTTATCAAAGCATGTGGTAGATAATTCTGCAAGCTACATGTTTCTGTACGAGTATTTTCCAGTAAATTGTATTTTTGGGAAGCTTTCTCTCAGCGTTGTTTATTAAAACTTTTTTAATTAAGTAAGAATCACATGTAATAACTCATGTTCCCCAATCCTCTATATAATGATCGTTTCAAAAGCCAAAGTATTAGCATTTCATATGTCCTGTTTGCAAAATTAGCCCCAACCATTCTACCACAAGCCAATTCAGGTTCTTGCTATAAAAATGGTGAAAGCAAACTCAAAATGAGGCATCATGGAAGACACCACAGGTTTTGCTATGTGTGCTGAGATCTTGCTTTTCACTGCACAGTGGTTAATGCAAGTGTGTACAGAGTCCAGGAGAGTGCAGAAAGGGCAGAGTATACTTTGTACAGCATTTGCCTAGGTGGTTGAATCCCTTTATTTTGGAATGGAATAATGCCAATTAATATAATAAACTGACTAGAGACTCAGATTAAGACTTAGTATTCAACTTTGTGGGAATGAAGAAATGGTCCTGGTAAGCACTGTCCCTGCTGAGGCATAGATGAAAGAAGAAAATGATACGTTTAGGTAATTAGTCCTTTAACACTAGAATCTCTTATGTAAGTGTGGATTGAGTCTAGCTAGGTTTTCTATGTTTTGGTTTAGGTATACAATTTAAAGAGAAGGCAAGAAATGTACAAATTTTTGAAATTCTGTGAGTAGTGCCAGTTTTATAATGGTAATGTATTTTTTTAATCATTTCCAAAATTTTTGGAGAAATCAACCTATATTTTCCTTTTAAGCCAACTAGAATATTCAGTACTATCATTCTTTTCTCCTTCTAGTATTCTTAATTTTCCTAAGTATAGAACTCTCCTATTTAATGTCAGAAAAAAATAGACCCTGCATACTGAGCAGCACTTGAGATGAGCATTCTTTTATGGGAGTGTAGATCAAGCAATGAAGCTGCCCTCCCTGAATTGTACTTTTATGACATGCTAGATACGTAGGTAGTAAAGTACCTTTAATATGCTGTGTTTGTCAGCTACCCCCAAAGCTCTGTGGTTCCTGATTATCATGTAGGGCGGCTATAAATCTTTGTGACAGTTTGTAGCCCAGTATGTTTCTATGACTCACCCAACATCTGTCTTTGTATGCAGAAATGAAGCAAACGAACCTCACCACTGGAAAACAGCGCTTAATAAAAAGAGCCCCCTTTTCTATCAGTGCTTTCAGGTACTGTAAAGAGCACAGGGGTAGAAAGAATGGGCTTTTTCTTTTTCTTTCTTAATATTTGACAGAGGAACAGTTAGACTGAAACTATTTTGGTAGGTTGTTTAATGATCTTAATATTGATCCGTTCATTACTGAATTTCACCATACTTGATAAAATAGCAATACAATTATTTTCTGCCCATGTTGGCTTTCCTATTATCCTTTTAATTTCCCTTTATATGCTTATATTTTTCAGTTCTTTAGAACAGAAGAATGGTAGAACTTTGTATGGTAGTTAAAAAATACCTTATAAATCCCTGGCTGGTGTAGCTCAGCGGATTGAGCACGGGCCTGCAAACCAAACGATTGTAGTTTGATTCCCAGTCAGGGCACTTGCCTAGGTTGCAGGCCAGTTCCCAGCAGAGTACGCATGAGAGGCAACCATACATTGACATTTCTCTCCCTCTCTCCTTCCTTTCCCCTCTAAAGATAAATAAATAAAATATATTTTAAAAAACACCTTATAGTCTCTGCGTTGCATCCTTAAAATAACCTACTAAGGTAATTTTGAATTAACTTGGAAATACTCTCACAGAACCATCCAGTTATTTGGGCCATAAATCCTAAGTAGTTACCAGTCTTCTCCACCTCTTCTGATCCCCACTGGGCAACTCCTAGACGTAGTTCAAATCTGCCGTGACTAAAGGAGACCCGCAGGGGATGGGCGTGCAGTGGGACAGCGGTACTGCTACTTGTTCCCTGTTACAAGTCTTCTTTTTTTCTATTTCTGGATTGCTTTGGCCTGAAAAGTGGTATAAATGCCAGAAGAGAATAAATATTCTGTATTACTTTGAATGGAATTGGAGGGAAAAATCTTATACTGTGTCTCCTATTTTCTGGAATGATTCCTCCAGCAAGTTTTATCATTCTTGCTGTTCAAAGAATTAAAAATGAGAAAGAAAAAAAATGCTAACGTGAATTTTAAGAGGTACCCCTTGCTCCTTCCCAAGAGATATTTTGAAAGAATTAGATTAAGGAATGAAAAACTGTAAGTTTCTATCAGTTTGTTTCATGAAACTTTTGGCTTATATTTTAGCATCCTGATATAAAAGTTATTTAAGTACTTATGTAATGAATGCTCTAGTACTTCTATGGAACATAGAGAATACTATTTCCTTACTAACTCTTATCATATCCTCCTTCTCAAGTACAAGGTATGTAAGTGGTATCTTCAAAGAGTATGTAATCTGGGAGAAAAATGAGACATAATAATGGAAAATATTATTGTAAAGGCATGTTATTATATCTGGTATAGTTGGGTGGGGAGAAGAAGCATAGTCTTCGTTCTCTCACAGATTGTACAAAATATAGAACAAAGATGGGAAAGGGAAAGAATGAACCAGAATGGAGGATAATAAGCTTGATAGTAAAAGAGGAAGAGTAGCTAGGTGGAATACAGAAGAGTGATGAAGGTAAGTGTTTGCTGACATAAAGATGTTTATTTATTTATTTCAGGAATATATAATATGAATATATACATATATCCATTTATTTATTCATATGTACGTATATTTATTAAATGTATTATTTATTGTAGGAATCAATTACATGTAAGGGGAATAGTACAAATTTCCCATTGCCAATGAATTAACAGTTAACTAAGACTGTGGGCTACAAAAATTTAAAAAACAAAAAACCTTTTCCATAGCTAAAAGATACTTTAGGCAGAATTTAAAAAAAAATCTGAGTATACTATTGTTACTCATTATCACAGTCAAAGGGCTCTACCAACAACCCTTTAGAAAAATGAGCAAAGAATTTGAATAGTTCATACAACCTTACTCAAGAGAAATACAAATTACATCAGACTATTTTTTACTGTCAGATTGACAAAAATTCAGAGGTTTGATAACACATCTTTTTGATGAGGTTGGAAAATAGACATTCTATGTATTTATGGTGGGAATTCAATGAGTAGAACCTTCAAGGAAGGCATTTGGTTGGTATCTTGTCAAAATAATGAATAAATATATTCTATGACCAAGAAATTCCTTTTCAAAGATGTTATCCTACAAATTGACTAGTGACACATACAGTGACAAATGGACAAACCAGTTCCTTGCAGCATTCTTAACAGTAACAAAAAGCTGAAAAACCTGAATGTCTTCAATAAGGGACTTGTTGAAAAATGACGGTGTCTCCATATCATGGAATTCTATGCGTCTGTGGAATAGAATGCCCTCATTCATTGAGTCAGTATTTATGGAGTGTCTACCATGTGCCAAGCTCTATGGCAGGGACTGGGAATAAAGGTATGCTCTATCTACTGGTGCGGAAAGATCTTTAAGAATGTAGTAAATGAAAAATAAAAGCTGCGAAAGGTATATGTTTTATGCTCGCATTTGTGTGGGGGAAAAAATTGGCTTGTGTTAACCGAAAGAAGTTCAGGAAGAATACTCAAGTAATCAAAACAATGATTACTGGAGCTGAGGCAAGAGGTGAGAATTGGAGACCAAGGACTGAAGTGACAGGGAAACTATTCACTGTGTACCTTTAAAAATGCTTACTGATGCTGAAATCATACGATTTGATCTTTTCAAAGTTGAAATGAGTTCTTAAAAATTTAAAGATAAGCTTGAAATTTATAATTTCTTCCAGTGACCTCTAGTCATCAGAGAGGAGAATATGTCAGTGTCAGCCTTTCGCCATTGAGCTCCCCAGGACCACTCTGCTTTTCTGTGTTCACATCCAGTGGCCAAAATATGGGAGATGGTTTTTCAAAAAAGTTTTACTGATTGACTATACTAGTTAAGTTAATGTGAACTTTGTAGGGGAATAGTGGGCAATAAACAGAAAGGTTTAGGTTCCATCTTGAAGGGCTTTGAATGTATGGCTTTGATTTTATTTAATAGGCAGAATAAACCTGTTTAAATATTTGGTTGTTTTTTAAAATCAAGGACTTTTTTTTCTTCTTGAAAATTTGTTTACCTAAAATCTTCCTTACATTTTAAAGAAAGTCTGGAAAATTCAGAAAAACAAAACAATTAAACAGCTGTTTTTGAAATTTTAATGTTATGGAGGATTGGGTGTTTTCCATTCAAGTTCTCAATTCAGCACCTAAAAGGTGGTACACCAGTAGACAGCCAGTAAATATTTTGAAATGAAGAAACCAAGGGTTACACTTAATTGCATTTGTTGCACTATCCCAAACATGAAAATTCAGCTTTGAAGAAAAGTCTAAATCGCTTACAGATTCTAACATTTTGCTTTGTCTTTTGCAATTTAAAGTTATATCTGTGAAAATGAGGCTATCCCCATGCCACCACACTGGGAGAACGTGAATACTGATGTACCCTATCAGGTAAGACCAGAACTGACAGACTGTACTGCTTTAGAGGTGGAAAAGGACTCCAATAAAACTATCGAACTTCATTTTCCAGCTTATTCCTTTGCACAATCAAACACACGAATATAATGAAGTTGCTAGTCTCTTTGGGAAAACAATGGATCGCAACAGAATTAAAAGAATTCAGAGAATTCAAAACCTAGACTTGTGGGAGTTCTTTTGCAGGTGAGACAGTTTCTCATATGAACCCTCTCCTTGACCTCTAAGACTTGTAGTCTTAGACACGATAGTGAAGCACAAATGTTTAATTGTATTAATTTTCACTGCTGCTGTGTTTTTCTCTTGGCGATGTTTTGACCTGGTCTCTCAGCTCTCTTCTTTGGCGCTCTCAGGAAGTAACAGAGAGCTGCTCTGTAAGTAAATGCAAGGCATTGCTTATTGTAATGCAGTCTGGAGCTCGGTCCCCTCCGCACACCCCTAGAAACTCTAGCTCCTTTCAAGGTTTAGAGCTGTGCATCTTGACGTAATCAGCATTGCAAAGGAATCTGGGGAGCTGTTTGGTTTTGTTGATAGATTTGTTGGCTTAGACTTTTATGTTGAATTACAACTCTCTGTAACATTGTTGAATTTCTTTTTTAACAATTACACTATCTTGCCTGCAGTCATTTGCTTGTTTAGTTTTGATGGGCATTGTAAAAAAAAACATACTTGCAAATTTCCTGTTTAGCCCAAAGTTTATGTTGTAGATTTAAAATCTCAATTTATTATTCAATTTAGGTTGTAAATGATCCATTGGATTGCTCAGTGTTCACTTAACCTAAAAATAAAGCCCATTACAAAAACTTAAAGGTATTGTCCAAATTAATCTGTATTTTTTAATAACAAGTAGTACCTGAAATACATGTTTTTTGAAATGTTTTTATTAAATTTGCATATGAGATTTGATTTCTAATATTTATAATATAAGCAGATCTTTAATACTTATTCAGGAAAATTTTAAATAATAGAGTTTAATATAACAAACCCCTAGGTAGCTGTTATACTGATTTAACATTTATGAAGATATACCACAAATAATCTATCTCCTTTTTTGCTATAATTGTTGTTACTGAAATATTTTAAGTCAGATCCCATACCTTTACTCCTATCATTCTTGAAAATCAGGCTGACTTTTCTTTGTTAATGATACATGAAATTCTTTCATGCTGCTGGTGAGTTAGTTAATATGATTTGAGAAAATTTCAGGCTTTATTCTCATAAGAGTTTATATTATAAAATAAGGGGTTTTCAACTTACTTTCTTTATAGTCTTGAGTCTTTGGACCAAGCCAACTTTTATTTCTGACATTACTGAGTTTAGAAGGTTTTATTCAGTACTTATTTAGGTAATTCTTTTGTAGAGGAAAATGGAAGACCCTCTCCCTTTTATTTTATTCTCTCAGTGAATGAAGTTTTTTCTCAAATGGTCTGGTGGAATCTTATTTCATTGTTTTTAATCAGGCTTCTGAAGTGGAGTTTATATTAGTCTCCCTCATAATTTGAGTGCTCAGTTAAATCATAGTGATAAAATATACAGTAGTCGACTCCCAAACATTTTATATGAAGATTTTGCCAAAAACAGTTTTGCTGTTGATGCCCTTCATGATTTTATGTAATATCAGCATCTAGAAATCTGTGATGATAAATGAACCTGCCACCTGCTGTGACAGTAGAAAATACTAAGTCTCATTGCGAGGACAGCCTGTCATTTTGTCATCTCCCTAAAGAACTGAGATAACCAAGTCAATCTCATTGTCATGTAATCTGTGACTCACTATACAGGCAGTGAGGTCCATGTGAGTCCATCAGACATCAGTTTGCATGTTGTCCAGACCTTTCTTTCTTCCTTCCTTCTTCTAAAAATATGTTTCAGCTCCTAGTTTGTGACAGGCTTTATTCTAGGCTCTTGGGATATAACAGTGTACAGGACCACAGCTTAGACAAGGAGCCGGGCCACTGAAACACAGAATGTAGGGGGGAGCTGTCACTAGCCTGTGCTCATCATATAGTCTTTCCTATAAATCAGCCTGGCAAATGCTCAATTTGCTGCCTACTGAACAGCCTGACATCAAGGAATAGATAAGAGTTATACACACTAACTATGCTATTCACTCAACTTTTATTGAATGCAGTTCACTCAAAGTAGAACATCAACATATATTAAGATCCTCCTCACATTCTAACAATCTAAGAGAACTACAACACACACCACAATCAGTGGGGAATATTGAACCTGAGTCCTAGAGTCTCAGTCTGCAGGTCCGGGAGACAGCACAGTGGGCAAGGGAGTTGTCAGAGTTTTGCAAGGAAGGATCTCCGATGTCCTCAGTCCAGCAGGGTAGAGCGTCCAGTGGCCGATGTCAAGGAAGATCAGTGTGGCATGAAACAGCACTCTGGTGTGTGGAGCTCGGCTGTCTCAGCAGTGGTCTGGAGCCTGCCTCAGTCATACCTTGAGAGTGGTGTACTCCACCCTTCTGGGTCTCTTGCTTGGTGTCTTGGCACCCCTGATGGCAAGTGTGGAATTTCCCCGGGAGCCTATCTGTGGGTGGTCCCCTTCTGCAGACATGGTGCTCTGATTACAAGTGCAAATGTTTTAGGTGTGTCTCCTTGCCAGATGTGTCTAGCATCACTTAGGTAGTTTCCCTCTTGAACCAAAGTGTCATGGCTGACTGGCAGCCATCTTGGTTGACAGGTGACTCCACACTGTTTTATATACTTCATGCTATCTTGATTGGACCAATGCCATTTTATTGGTCCTGCTCTCACAGGACCACAGGGCATGATGGGGCACAAAGCGAGGGTGCATACTCACTCTTGCAGACAAAAGTAGGATATGTATTATATGGTGGGGAATATCAAGAAGCACTTCCTAAAGCAGGGTTCATTTAAGCTAGATATAATTAAGAGAAGTGAAGGGCATCCCAGGCTTTGGGAGCAGCGTGGGCCAAAGTTGATTACAAGAGGGACCATTGAACATTGAAACAATTTCAAGTAGAACAGAAAATGGTTGAGCAGGTAGAACAAGCAGAACAGGATGAATGGTTGGAGAAGAGCCTAGAAAGGTACTCAAGAGGTCGAGCATGCAGGAGTTTGTAGTAGAACCACTGCAGTATGATTTTCTTCCGTAGCCTCAACTTGAGTTGGACTGATCCGCAGTTGGGGTAGAGTGTTAGCAGGGGCCAGGCCATGCAGGGTTACAAGCCAAACTGGGGATTTGGATTTTTTCCTGGGACACTGGAAAGCTATTGTAGGACTTTAAGCAGGAGATTGATGGCTCTGATTTGCATTTTAGAAAACTAATGCTTCATATTGTTGTGGAGAAAGGGTTTAAAACAATTGTTCTGCCCTGGCTGGTGTGGCTCAGTGGATTGAGTGCCGGCCTGCAAACTAAAGGGTTTGCCAGTTCGATTCCCAGTCAGGGCACGTGCCTGGGTCGTGGGCCAGGTCCCCAGAAGAAACTGCACAAGTACAACCACACCTTGATGTTTCCCTCTCTTTCTCCCTCCCTTCCCCTCTGTCAAAAAATAAGACTTAAAATATATATATTTTTAAAGTTGTTTTTAGTTAGGAGTGATTTTGCCCACCAGGTTATATTTAGCATCGACTGGACACGTTTTTATTGTCATGCAGTGGGATGGGGAGTTCCTACTAACATCTACTTCATAAAGGCCAGAGATGCTAAACACTTCACAATGCACAAGACAGCCTCCCACAGCAAGAAATATTTAGTGCAAAGTGTCAGTAGCGCTGAGGTTTAGAAATTCTGTTTCTAAGTTAGAAGCAGGGAGACTATTTAAGGAACTTGTTTCAGTAATTAAACTGAGACACATTTGGTGGCTTGAACCAAAGTGCACCAAAGGAGCAAAGAAGACATTCTGAGATATTAATGATGTAGAATGATATTGCTTGGTGCTTAATTTAATGTGTGCAATGAGGTGGATAAGGGAGATGAGGAAGATAACATCGAAGTTTCTGACTTGTTTTCATTGACTAAGGAAAAATGGGTAAGAGCAGGTTTTGGTCTGGGGAGGTTGGGGAGGGAGTAGTAGTTGATATATGGGTTGGAAGCTTGACAGAGTGGTGTAGACTAGAGACAAAGGTTTGAGGTTGTTAAAAAATGTGGGTGTAAAAGAAGCCATATGAATTAATAAGATAACCAGGGACTTTATGTAGACAAGGAAAGAAGAGGACCAAGGACTGAACTCTAGAAGTAATAGAGGAAGAGAAAACCCAAGGAAGAAACTGACTGAGAAGTAATAACCAGAAAAAGTGGAAGAAAACCAATGGAATGGGATCGGAGAAGCCAAAGGAAGAAAGTGGTTTACATAGGTAGGTGTGATCCTTGGTCACATATGGAAAAGTTGCCAAGTAAGACAAATATTGAAAATAGCCTTTGTATTCTGCAACAAAAAGGCCACTAGTACCTTTGATGAGAGCAATGTTGGCAGATGCTATAGAGAGTGGGGCAGAAGTAGGTTTACAGTCGTTCATATGGAAGACAGAATAATAATTAATTAATAATAATACCAGAATAAACTTCCGCTTACTCACAACTGCAAACCTACTTCTGCCCCACCCTGTACTGTATTTACAGCAAATGTTGATGACTTTTTCAAGAAGTTTGGCAGTGAAGAGAATGAGAGCTCTGAGAAGATGGGTAATGTGGAGTTTGAAAGGGTTGTTTGTTTTGTTTTATGTTTTTTGAATTAAAAGATAGGAGAGACTTGAGCATGTTTAAATTATAATAGGAAAGGACCTATGGAGAGGGAGGGTTTAAAAGACAGGAGAGGGGAAGAAGGGAAGGGTAATTGATGGATTAAGGTTCTTAAAGAGAGGTGATGGATGGAGTTCAGAGAACACATGTCAGGAGATAGACAAGGGTGGTCAGGTCATGTCGTGAATAAGCAGAGGTTGGAGATGAGGACAGGAGTTAGGCTGGGAGCTCCATCCTGATACTCTCAGTTTCCTTCATGAAATAAGAAGTGAGGTCACCTGCAGAGAATGAGGTGTTGAGATGTGGATACGAGAGAGTGACAGAGGAAAAGTGGAGATTTGAAATGGTCACTTTGGAAAACAGCAGAGAAAGAGCTAACTTGGGAACTATAGCATTTCCATGAGTGCTGAGGGCTTAGCTAAAGTTGGAATGTGTGAATTTGCAGGGGAAACCATGGGACTGTTGTTTGATTTAACTTCAGCCGTTCAAATTTAAGAGCAGAGAGAGGGGGTGGTTGGGTTGATCCAGGGTTGGGAAGGAGAAGGCAACAAGGAAAAAAGAGCAATGAAAGCTGCTGTTTCATTAAGAATGTGGAAGAGCCCTGGCTGGTATGGCTCAGTGGATTGAGTGCCAGCCTGCAAAACACAAGGTTGCTGGTTTAATTCCCAGTCAGGGCACATGCCTGGGTTGCAGGCCAGGTCCCAGGTTGGGGGCGTGCAAAAGACAGCTGAACAATGTTTCTCTCCCTCCCTTCCACTCTCTCTAAAAATAAATAAAATCTTTTTTAAAAGAATGTGGAAGAATTTGAATTTAGATCAGAGATTCTCAGCCCTAGCTGCGTATCAGAATCACCTGTGGAGCCCTTTAACAAGTAGAGATATCTGTCACCCACCCCTCATCCACAGAGAACCTCAGTGTTCTGATATTATTTTTTAAAAGTTCTGCAAGTGATTCTGATGTTCAGCCAGGATGGAGAACCACTGGTCTAAATCTGTGCAAACTTATTTTAGCCTAGAGCATGAAGATATTCCTGCTGCAGTGTAGAGTACATGGCATATCCAGTTCAGCCCTTTTGGCTCTCTAGTCCCTGAGGTGGACGGTAATTTTAAGAGATCTTTGAGAGGTGAATGCTGCAATATTTTCAGTAAGTTCAGAAATGTGCATAGGGTTTGGCAAAGGTGGGCAGGATTGTGAAGAACTTAGTATAGTTTGAATACTGTGACTGCTTTAAAAAGTTTGACTGAAGTCCAGGAGGCACTAGAATTCAACATGAGCCTTTCTGGACTACCAAGGTCATAGTATCAGAGTCTCCACATTTCACAGGTGCCTTAGCAGTGGGCACTAGAATAATTCGTGCTGTGGGGATACAAAGCTGTGACTCCCCCTTCCACTCTGCCTCCAACTGGTATAATAACACTTTATCAAATCCGGTGACCAAGCAGGTTTTTAATGCCCACACGCCTGGCTCTTCAACTAACCAACACTTCCTTTATAATACCTAAGAGAGCCTGAAGTAAATTTTCAACCCAAAATTCAGTCTAATCTGTGCCTGAGAAATAGTGATAAGTTGAACATCCTGATTTTAGAGTGGATTCTATTCATTATAGACCATGAAGCTTGACTTTAGAAGGATGTATATGAAACGGTATTTACTTAGAAAAAAAAAACAGTGTAGATTTACTAATATCCAAGTAAAAGGATTGCCATAGTAGTAGATGGGCAAGCCCTTTAGGGTAACTTGATTTTCGCAAAGTAGTTGAAAAGTTTCTTACGATGAAGATAGTTTGGAGAAATATGTATGAGGTGAATAAGTATAAAGAAAACAATTAATAACCGGGTAAAAGTCTAATGCAAACAGTTAACTTGAATGGCGTAACTTGCATGCTTTCTCCTTGAGCCCTTCAACATTTTTATCAGGAATTTGGATGAAAATCTGGAAGGCTTGCTTATTACACTTGTGAAAGATTCAATACTAGAATAGGTACTTTATTTGTTGTGTGAATGGATCAGGAATCAGAAAGACCTTAGAAGATTGAAACAATCAAAATGATATGATTATCTTAAAAAATTTTTTTTCTTAGAAAAGCAACAAATGTGCATTGTTAGAAAAGTAAATAGATCAAGTTTTAAAAAAGAAAGTTGGCAAAATTTGTTCTTTTAAAAAAAAGATTTTATTTATTTTTAGAGAGAGGAAGGGAGGGAGAAAGAGAGAAACAGCCTTATGAGCAAGAGAAAGCTTGATCAGTTGCCTCCAGTACACGCCCCAACCAGGGACAGAACCCATAACCCAGGCATGTGCCCTGACAGGGAATTAGGCCAGAGACCCTTTGCCCTGGGGGTTGGTGCCCAACCAGCTGAGCCAGCTTCGGTCAGGGCTGGCATGATTTGTTCTTAGTGAAAATATACTGGCTTTTCCTGAAGTAAATAATTCTTTAATGCACGTCCTTCTAACGTCATGCTTTATGGTTTGAAGAGACTATCACCGATAGATCAAAGCATATACATTTAAATTTTGATACATATTGCCAAAGGACTCTTGAGAAAGATCATATACATTTCCATTTCTTTCATCATTTAAATGTAAGTGTATACCCATAAACAAAGCAACAAACAACAAGTGTTGGAGAGGTTGTGGAGAAAAGGGAACCCTAGTTCACTGTTGGTGGGATTGCAGACTGGTACAACCACTATGGAAAACAGTATGGAATTTTCTCAGAAAACTAA